>BSAI01000105.1:2355883-2370009 GCA_036245035.1 Adrianichthys oophorus
GGAATCTATCATTGTGCTGTTGCCTCATGTGGACACATACTGTTTGGGAACGGGACCAAACTGGACCTCACAGGTGAGTTACAGCAATTATATTTGTGGACTGTTAACACAAAGTTTGTGTAGGAAAAGATCAAATCAGAAATGTGTTTGTCTGACTCTGCAGGTCAGCCGAACTCTTTGCTGATGTTTTCCTTAACTGGATCTTTGACCTTCATGATCATCCTTGTTGTTTTTCTGGTTTAGAAGATTAAGAAACTAAATGTTTGCCAGTCTAAAGGTACAGTAACTATCAATCTCACTTTCTCTCTCAGTTCTCTGAACATGCTGTTTGTAAAATGAACATTTTGTCTTTAAAACCAGATGAAAGCTCAGCAGCCACCTGTACAGCACACTCAGAGGTTAGATTTGATCTTAATATTATAACAAATGTTATCATCTCACAGGATGATGTAAAGATGATTTCTTTTCAGGCTGAGAACAAAGAAAGTCTCCATTACGCTGCTGTTAATGTTCAGAAGTCCAACAGATCAAGAAGACAGAAGAACGACTTAAACACAGACTGTGTTTATACCAGTGTGAGACAACAGAACTGAACCTGTTTCACATTAAATTAAAATAACTTATTTTCTACAAATCGTTTATCAACTTTTTCATGTTTTCATCAAAGATACATTTTTTTTATGTTTCCCCAAACATTTGTATATTTAAAGTGTTTTTTGCTCTCATGAAATCTAGAGACATATATGTTTTCATTTTTGTGAAGGAAGTGAATGAATTAATGTTTTATTGTGATGATTTTGTAAGTAATGAAAAGGTGAACCCAAGGATCCTCTGTAAAAATGTATTCCAACTTGTTTTATAATGTTTTTGGCTTGTTTTGATTTAAGTTTCACTGACAATAAACAGTAAATTAACATGTCCTTGATTTAAAACTTGAATACAGTAGGCAAAACCTTATCATTACTCATCACTTTATAACATTATAAATGACTCTTTTTAAAACATATAAGATTAACTTCAATTCCTCCTGTAAAAAAATTAAGCATGACGACTAAAGGTTTTATTCAAAAGATGTTCATGTTTCGACTGTAAATCTAATTTCTTTAACTTACAAGACAATACGGAAACCAGTAAATCTTTTTAATTAAAGAATGTTTTTTTCTCAAATCATTTTTTTGGCTTTTGTAAAATCATTCCCTGTAGTCTATTAATTGAATGTGCTGTTTTTAGCCAAAACCAAAAAGACTTAGTCGTTTTTTAAGACATCTTTTATGCCCAGGGGCAGTAGGATACTGTTGGCTTGGAGCAACCCCTTCCCCTCCTGTCACTGGGAGCTCTGTCGGCGCGCTCACATGTGATCGTATAGCCTTAAACTAACATTAGCGGCGCAAAAATAGTGGCGAGCAATATTAGATCAATCCAGTCGTACAGGTTTTCGCCAGAGGCCAGCTTGGATGAGGAATGAATGCGTGCAAAGGGGCGGAGGAGTGGAGTGCTAAGAGAAACTTTCGCAGGTGCATCGTGTAGCTCCAGGTTAGCCCCATTAGCCCCAGGTTTTTCTAGCATCTTGTTTCTCCAATGCGATTTGAATTAAGAAATACTCAGAAACGCAGTTTTAATTGTAAATTATTTTTTATAGGTTCTCTATTATGAAAAAAAAGTGCTACAAGAACAAGTTCAAAACACAAAAAAGAATATTTTCATTGGAATGGGACTTTAAGCCTTTCAGATAGTAGACTATCGAATATCTTCCAATAGTAGCCCCGCCGTTTCTTCAAAAAAATTGGCAGCTGGCACGGCGTTTACTAAAAACAGGCGTCTAATGGAGACCGGCGTTTTTTCCCTCATACTGTATACAGAATGGTGATAGTTCGTGGGCTCATTTCACAGTAAAATTCTGTCACAAAATGCAGACAACAACACCAGATGAACAACATTGTAATATGTCCTGATTAGAACTGGCTATGAAAGTTTCTTTTGTCTTTAAAACATCATTATTCTATCCATCCATCCATCTTCTTCCGCTAATCCTGGACTGGGTTGCGGGGTAGCAGTTTAAGCAAAGATGCCCAGACTTCCCTGCCCCAGGCCAGCTGAGAGACATAGTGTCTCTCCAGCGTGTCCTGGGCCTCCCCAGGACCTCCACCCAGTGGGACATGCCCGAACACCTCCCCAGGGAGGCGTCCAGGAGGCATCCGAACCAGATGCCTGAGCCCAGCCACCCTACGGAGGAAGCTCATTTCAGCTGCTTGTATCCAAGACCGCGTTCTTTAGGTCATGATCCAGAGTTCATGACCAAAGGTGAGTATTGGAATGAAGATTGACCGGTAAATTGAGAGCTTTGCTTTCTTGCTCAGCTCTTTCTTCACTACAAAGTAAGTAAGTAAGTAAGTAAATATTCATTTCTATAGCACCTTTCTCAGATAAAAATCACAAAGTGCTTCATAAAAATTAAAACAAATAATATTACAACCAATAAAACACAAATTGCATACAAACAGAATGGAGGGAATTATAAGCAAGATAAAACACATTAAAAGGTAAAAATAGATTAACTAAAAGCTTTTCTGAATGAAAACGTCTTGAGCTGACTTTTAAACAACAGACCGGTACAGCAACCACATAACGGTGGACACCTCACCAATCCGCCTTTCGATCTCACGCTCCAATCTTCCCTCACTCGTGAACAAGACCCCAAGATACTTAAACTTCTCCACTTGGGAAAGGAGCACTCCACCCACCCAGAGAGGACAAACTATGTTTCTCTGGTCAAGAACCATGGCCTCAGAGGTAGCGGTGCTGACCCTCATCCCAGCTGCTTCACACTCTGCTACAAACCGTTCCAATGGATGCTGAAATCATGCATTAATCTCCGTATAAAAAATCCTGTTTGCTTTCATGTCAAACATTTTCCTGGAGACACGCACACCTTTCTGTCTGTGCTCACTAATGCATGTTCAAACCAGTACTTCTATTTCGTCTCTCGCTGCTTCCCCACCACCTTGTTTTTTGTATCCGTCTTCTCCATGTCATCCATCTGCTTGCCCCATTCTCGGATACGTTAAGGATTCAGCCCAAAATGTGGTTCAGATTGCTCACCAGAATGTTCTTTGGTGAATGCCTCCACATGAAGTTTGGACGCTAAGTCGTCAGGGACCATCCATCGCAGCACTGGCTCACAAAAGTGAGCAGTCACAAACACCCGGTGTCTGCACAACAGTACGCTTGGCGAGCATCTTTGCTGATTATCTATCTCTATGTTGAGGCTCAAGTCAGATGGAGGAAAGGCTTGGGATTGGGAGGTGGAAAATTGGGCTGAAGACAGACATGGAGAGAGCAGACAACAGTAAAATATTAAACTTGTGGCTTTGTCACAACTGCCCCAAGGGGGGGATATGGGCTGTCTGTGAGTGAAAAATGTGCAAACCTGAACGGAGTGCACAGGTGGCTCACATGTAAAGTCCTGGACCGCTGGGTGAGTGAAAATGTTCATGCACATGTTTCTGCAGGCATGCTGCGGGCAACAGGTCATAGTAAACTGTCTTACAACACCCAAGAAAATTAGGGGAACTAAGGTGAGATGACCACATGTAGGATGATTTAGTGAATAACAAATACTTATATAGCTATACACAAAAATACCTTTTATTACAAAATACACTGTCATGGCTGATTTATTGGTTGACCCCAAACACAAACACACCAAAACATACTCAGGAATGATACAGACAGACACACATTCAGTGGATGACAGGTTCCACAGTGCCAAATGAAGTCTGGATGAAGGTTTTTGTTCAGACTCTGCAATTTCAAGCAGACCGGAACCTGAGAATCCGGGGGCTCAGAATACAAAAGCGATTAAATAAGATCAGTAAAATATGATTTCAATAAACAACATGTATTTGTTTATTTAAACATGGAGCTGTTCAAACATGTACGTAGAGTGAAATAAGCTCATTCTTCTTTAACAGTTCTAGCACATCGCCTGTCTGTCCCTCCCAGGACGAACCACAGTTAATGTTGGTCTGTTTAGTTTAGTTCAGCAGTCAGCTATTGTTTATATTTTATGACTGACTTTATGTTCTTTGGATAAATACCGGTGTGAAGCCCATTGAGACGGCTATGGTTGTGATATTGGGCATAATAAATAAAATTGAATTGAATTTCTATTACTTTGATTTCCACTTGAAAATTTGTTTTACATTCATATCTCTTTTTTTCATTCATATTAGGTCCAGCCTGGACCTCTGGTTTAGTTCTGGTTCTTCTCCAGACCCTCTCCTTTCTGTCCAGTTTCAATCTTTAGGTCATCTGGATCTGACCTGTGAGGCTGGGTTTTCTTGAGGATTGATGCTGTTTTAAGTTTATTTTCTGATCTTTAATTATGTTTTATGTTCAGTTATGTTTAAAGTTCTGCTTTGTGTGAAGATGTCTCACTTTTATGGAAATAGCAGTGAAGATAATTCTTTCTGACGCTTTTGAGAGTGACAAGTGTCATAAATACAGTTGTGAAAAATTTTACACATCAAAGAGACTATTTCAAAAAATAAATGAGGGACATTTTGTTTTGTAAATCATATATACTTAGTTCTTTTTTGTTTATTGAGGTACAAGATGCTTTACAGTCAGAAGTCCAATTCACACATTCACCCACTGATGGCAACTCTGCTGCCATGCAGGGTGCTAGCCAGACCACCAGGGACAACGTGGGGTTCCGTAAGGACACGGGGACACAGGCAGGAGTGGTGGGAACTGACCCTGTGACCTCCTGATTAGAGGTCAACGTTTCTACCACTGCACCACATCTGCCCCATCTCTATACAAACATGTCTTGCATTTTGGTCCTCCAGCATAAATACTTCTGACATTTTTACTGAGCTGCTGTTGTCATCAGTGTGTGCAGAAAAAAATAGAAATGACAAAAATATGACAGAAAGCTCAGTTAAAAATTCCAGATAAAAACTGGAAACCACAAAGGGAGCAGAGTTCATAAGGGAAAAAGTCTGATAAGTGTTGACCACAGATTAACTTAAACAAATATTGTGTAAATGTCTTTGTGAATAGTTTTGATAATGTAGTTAGAAAAACAATATAAAAAATAGTAGAAGTTCAAAATCGGTATCATTGGTTTAAATCTTTATTAGTAGAAGGCAGGCATACATTGAAAAAATGTGTCTGAATGCTCAACTGTTAAGAAGATTATAGCTATCATAAACTAAAATGCTAAGCAATAATTGTGCCATGTGCTACAGCTCATACAAAACAAAAATATTTAGCTCTGCTATTTTGTTCTAAAATACACACACTGACTCCAGGTATCCTCCATCTGCCTTTTGGATCCGCTCATCTTGTTTCCCATTAGAGCAGAGTAACAGTGATGATCTTCATCCTAGCAAATGTAAAAAAACAAGAAAAATGTTATAAAAAATGATCACGGTAGTAATTTTTTAACTTCTTTTATTCTGTGTAACCTGCATAGAACAGTGGCTTTGTTTAAAGTTTCTAATTCACAACATCAGGTCTTCTTACCTTTGATCTTGGTAAAGAAGGAGCTGCTGATCTCTCCTCTGGTTTTTGTTAAACAGCCCATTTAAAGCCAAAGATGACAAAAAAGTCATTAAAATTAATGGAATTATACTAAACAGCATCTATTCATCCATACCATTTTTATTGTACTTTATACTAATAACATGTAAAGCATTGAGGTTCACCCACCTATGGATTTGCAGCTCTGTGTCTTGTGTATTATGCAAGATGTGAGGAAGATCAGCGAAGCTGTCAGAGCTCCGCTCAGCAAATACACGCATGTAGAAAAATGTGATTCTTGTGCTGAGACAAATTTTTCAGAAAACATTAATGAAACAAATGTAATTTACAACAAATACAAACTCTTGTCAAATACATCGCTTTAAAAGAGGTTCTTACCTGTAATCTCCAGTTTGGTCCCGTTTCCAAACAGTATGTGTCCACATGAGACAACAGCACAGTAGAAGATTCCAGAATGAGACTCATTCAGGTTCTTCATGTTCAGCTCATAGACACAGTTGTGTGTTTGTGTGTTGTTCTTTCTCCCACACTGATCATTCCTGCCTCCATGAGTGTAAATGAGTCCTGGATGAGAGTCTTCAGAGTCTTTGAACCAGTAAACTCTGTGTTCTCCATCACAGCTCCCAGTGTGTACTGTACAGTTCAGAGTCACAGAGTCTCCTGCATGGATGTTCTTAGAGGACGACTGAACCACTGAAGTCTGGATGTAAGAAGAAGAGTCCTTCACATGGACACTATAACCCTCTAAAAATGTTAGTGTGTAATAATCAGAACTAATGCAGTTATATGTAGCCGAGTCTGAAACTTGCAAATTAAAAATTTTCAAGGGATTATTAGGAATGTTTTTATCCAGTTTGAAGCGTGACTTGTTCTTGAATTCATCAAAAAATGTCACTTCTGTGCCGTGCACGTAGAAACTGCATATAAATTCAGGTTTCTGTCCTAAACTTTGCTTGGACCAGAAGATTTGTTTTAATGTCTGACTTTCACAAGGACATTCTAAAGTAACAGTTTCACCAACGTTGGCAGATACAAAATCACTTTTCTGCTGTGCAGAGGAGGATTTTAGATCCACTTTTTGACCTGGAGTAAAACAAAAACCACAACATTGTTAAAGAAAGTGAAGATGGACATGAAGATGCTTAGAAATTATAAAACCACAACTCACCATTTGCTCCAACAAACAAACATGTCAGAAAGAAAACAAAGAGCTTGGAAATCATCATGTCTGGATTCTCGGGTCAAATGAAAACACAACTGACCATTTTTCACATTTATAGTGACAAGACAGCATGTGATTGGTCCTCTGAAGTGACAACAGCATTAGGAAACATGATCACATGATCAAACCCACAACCAGGTTTGTGTCTGTACAAATGTGATGGGAGTGTCTACCGCCACACAGTAAAAGACTGACTTCTGCTCACTCTCCAACATAATTCCAAAACTAAATGTTATCAAATAGAGAAACTTTAAACAGTTTATTTTATCAAAGATATATTCATGAAACCTGCGCATGTTGTTCTGCTGTTTTTCTTTTGGGTGATGAGATTTGTTTTTATTTAAATGTCAGGAGTTCTGCTTCCTGGTACCAGGAGGTGACTGAGAGTTGAGCTCTTACTTGTGCTGGAGATTCAGAAGCCAGCCACTGCTGCGAGAGGAAAGAAAAGGAAATCTATATTTGATCACTTTGATGGTCCATTTTCATAAACTGGGAAGTCTCACCACCACCACCCCACCTCCACCCACACACACACACACACATCTCCCCGCCCTCCAGCCAAATAAATTAAATGTTTTCATCATAAAAGTCCTGAAGTCACAGCCAATATCAGTGTTGTCTACACTGACTTTTAAGCTATAAAACATAAAAATTGACATACATATTTAACTACAAATAATTGTTGAATGAGCTTGTGGAGATCAGCATATCCTTCTGGCACAGGCACAATTAAATCATGGACAATCAGGATGACTTTTTTATAACTATGCAGAAGAATTCATGGAAGAAGTGATTCATAGAATTTCTTTTATTGTCTGCAAGCCTTTATAGAAGTCATATCAGCTGAACTTTATCAAATCCAAGCTGAGAAAGATGGTCAGGAAGCCCTGGTATTCTTGTCCGAAAACATCTGCAATTTGTGCTATTTGTACGTCGGTGTACAGACCCACACATGCTGACCTGTCACCTTCTGTATGCTTTATTTATTTATTTTAATCTCAAAGCAATTACAAGGCAGTCCACAACAAAACATTTGTGAAAGAATAGGATGCTCCCATTAACTCCAAATTCCAGTGTGGTTTTAAAATAGGGGGCTTCTGTGCAGCAGGTGTCATCATGAAATTTCCACACAGCAGTGTGTAAATTTAACAATCCACCAATTTAAGGAATGTAAGGAATTAAGAATAACAGCAAATTAGGCATTGAAGTCTTTGATCAAATAATCTTACAGTGGGCTGGATGATGCTGGGGCTCATGGAGGTCAAAGGTCACCAGCTTTGTGTGGCACATCATTGCAGACCTTCAAACTTAATGTGGTCTTCGGAGAGAGTTTCATGAAGATATTTTTCATGACAATAAGCTGCATCCATCAATCCATCACCAAGTTCTGCAAATTGTGGATGCAGGGGTCCACGTAACACATGCAGAAATATTCTCTGCAGAAATATTATTTGCAGGAAGAAATCACACATGATGAGAGAGTTAGGAAGTAGACATTGCAAGTAGAGCAGTACTTGCCTAATTGTAAGTACCCCAACTCCAAAGTTGCCAAACTTGGGACATTGTTTTGCTGAGTTTGTTCCAGTGATAAGAAGTTTCAAATCCTTCAGCTGACCAAGAGATTGGGAACTATTCCATGCTTCTAGCCTTGTTGGAAAGGTTTGATAACCGTCACTTCTTGTTCCAACATGGCCACACAGCACAGCACAAGGAACTTATAGAGCGCCATAGATGAGCCTGTGTGATGGAGAAGAACTCCACTGGTCTGTACAGAGTCTCGATCTCAACCCAACAGAAGATCTTTGGGATGAACTGAAGTATCTATTTGCGTTTCATTGAGGAAAATATGTATTTGTTCCCCTAGTAACCATTACAGACCGGTTAAACTCTCCTTATCAATCCATCACCTGAACGGAAGATACCTGTTTAACTCATCACCTGTATAACACACCTGCCCACAGAATCAGTCCATCAGTCAGGCTCCAAACTCTCCAACATGGGAAAGACTAAAGAACTTTCAGTGGATTTATGGGAGAAGATGGTAGACCTGCAGAAGACCGGAACAGACTACAAACCATCAGCATCAAGCTGGGGGTTAAGGTCACAACTGTAGGTGCAAACGTGCCAAAATATAATGTGTGACCCCAGTGTTCCTAAACCACCTTCAGTTTGGAGGATAAAAGTCAAGCTTTGCTGTGAAAGTTGAGTAGCGTGTGTCCAAAAGACTCATCAAAGGAAAAAACAATAAAATAAAATAAAAACTTTTTTAAGCATCAATGTTGTTGTTGGTAACATGGAGTAAAGACAGCAGCTTCAACCACAGACACTGCTGCTCCTGGGGGGGGGGGGGTGTTTGAGTGTTCCTCTGTGGACATCCATGGTGAAGGTACAGCGGTCAATCATCTAATCTAAACTCTGAGTGGAGGCACTGGTTGGAGGGGGCGTCTCAACCATTCCTGGTTCTGACTGACCATAAGAACCTGGAGTACATCATGGCGCCCAAACGTCTGCATCCTCGTCAGGAGCGATGGTCTCTGTTTTTCTCTCTGTTCTCGGTTTCAGTTCTCAGTTCATGTCTCCTGTCGGCATCCGGTCGGCCAGTTCCCTCTCTGTCCACCAGAAAGAGCCATCTCCATAATACTAACAGCCTCTGTTCTCTGAACACTCCAACTCCCAGCATGCATTGGACCTCAGCCATCTTGTTTGCACCAGCTGCTTCTCATCAGCTCATCATCACCACTGCATATATGCCTGCTCACCTCTCTGTTCCATGTGTAGTCTTGAACCTCCTTGTGTCTGTTCAGGGCGGCCGAGGGCCCCGCTGCCTGTCTCTGGAGCAGGACAGATTCCAGGTGGATCATCTGTGCTCCTGTCTTTGGCTGTGGACCTCGTCTCTGGCTTGTCTCGGACCCTCAGCTGTCCCCCAGTTTCATCTGGATAAAGCCCATCTGCTACACTATTCAAACATGTAGTTGTTATCCAAACATTTAGTTGTAGAGTTAGATAACAGTTCTAGCACACTTCCTGTCCATCCTGGTAGAGGATCCCCCCTTCATGTGGGCATCCCTGACGTTTCATATATTTCTCCCCTATATATATATATATATATATATATTTTTTTTTTATATGATTTTTTTGAGTTTTTTTGTCACTGTGAAGGAGGGTCTAAGGGCAGGTATGTCAGTTTAGCTTAGCCAGTTTAGTTTAGCAACCAGCTGTTAATTATTTTTTTATGACTGACTTTATGTTCTTTGAATAAATACTCGTGTGAAGTCCACTGAGACAGCTATGGTTGTGATATTTGGCTTTATTAAAATAAAATATAATATTTTGATCAGTTGTAACAGTGTTTCCAGTTGTCTTTTAAATATGATAACGCCTTTTTTGGCTACAATTAAAAAAAAAAAAAGTCATTTTTGAGAACAAATTGTGCAGTGCGACAAGAGTTCATAAAATGCAAGATGGAGCTATCCAAATATAAAGTTATGATCCGACTCAGACAAGAAAAACAAGGACACTGATATATTGACCAAAGTACCAGAAGTATGGCTCACTCATCCAAATAATCAGAATCAGCTGTCCTAATCACTTGGCCTGGCCACAGGTGTATAAAATCAAGCCCTCAGCCATGCAGACTGTTTTCACAAACATTTGTGAAAGAATGGTCTGCTCTCAGGAGCTCAGTGAATTCCAGTGCGGAACTGTAATAGGGTGACATCTGTGCAACAAATCCAGTTGTAAAATGTCCTCGCTTTAAATGTTCCAGTCAACTGTCAGCTCTATTATAACAAAAGGGAAGCATTTGGGAACAACAGCAACTCAGCAAGTGGTAGGCCATGTAAACAGATGGACAAGGGTCAGTGGATGTTGAGGTTCATAGAGGTCGCCGACTTTCTGAACAGTCAGTTGCTACAGAGCTAATAACTGTGACTGAGTACAGTACGCAGAGAGCTTCATGGAATGGGTTTCCATGGCCATTCTTGGTGTGGGGTTGTTCGTTTTTTTTTTTTTTTTTTAAGCCTCATTCATGCTCTCTTTAGTACTTAGAGCTGCTCTGTTTTTCCTTAAGGCCATTTCATTTTTAGTCTTATTTATTTTAACAATATTTTTGAGGATGTGTAAACATTTTTCTACTAATACTTCTATATTTAGACTCCAACATTCTTAAACCACCTTCATTTTAGAAGACGAGTTAAGCTTTGGTGTGAAAGTTGAGCAGCTTCTGTTAGATGTGGTTTTAGTAAGAGGAAGTGTTGCATTGCGATGCAAAGCTGCCTTTGTCTGCAACAGAATCAGCTGACTTACATTGGTTTGGTAAACATTTAATCGTTGTGCAGTGTTGCACATCAACACAAAGCTTGTTTTCTATGCTTATCTGGAAATATGTTAATTGCAAAAAGTTAAGATAGTCAAAAAAATAATAAATCAACACTGGAGCTAAAGCTCTGGTGTAAAAGAGTTAAACCACATTCAGTTTAGAGGACAAGAGTCAAGCTTTGGTGTGCAAGCTGAGCAGATTCTGTTATTTGTGGTTTTAGTGGGCTAAGGTGTGAGAAAAATGTCCCTCCGATGGAAATTATGGGGGTCAGACGAGCTTTTGTTTACTCTGTTTTTCATGCAAACAATTTTCTGCACATGATTCAACAACTATAATTTTTATAGACTGTCCAGTAAATCAGAAACGTTTTAAGTTAATAAATACTATACTAAATACTATTTATAAACATTTAAAAGGCTGATTTCAACAAGCAGCAGCGATACTGTTAGCAGGTTTAACCACACGCTGCTGCTTCTGCCCCTGTGAACTGAATCACACATTACTCATACCACGCTGTGCCCCCTCCCCCCCACCACCTCCCCCCACACCATCACCATCCACGTTTCAGTATGAGTGAGTTTTTGAGTCATCGGTGAACAAACAAACATTTGCAGATAAAGAGTTAAAACAAAAAAACACAACATTTCTTCACCATTGAAACATACATTCATGTCTATCTTTTGGAGGAAAAAACAGCATCAGCATCCAGGTCTCCATCTTCTACCAAGCTGGAAGCGTTTCTGTCTTTTTGTGGGAACTTCAGAACTGCAAAGTCCTGGTTGATAGACCCTTCAGACTGAAACCTAGAATCCAGTCTTTACTCATCTCTGTGCATGAAGGTCTCTGTGGTTTCATCAAAGTCTGACAGAAGTTTGTCTCATCAGCTTCCACATATCTGTGCTGAAGTTCTGAATGCAGCAGCTACATGGATCATCCAGAACTTCAGTCTTTGTTTCATAAACACACTGACACAGTCTCATCTTCTGCTGCTCTGAGATGATCAAGTTCATGAAACTGAGCTGCAGTTCCAGCAGCTTCCTGACTCTTACTGGTGGCAGTATAGAGCATATGTGTCTGAAGTTCTCTCTGATGATGATGATGACTGTCTCTTTGCCTTCAGCTAGAAAGAGCGGCTTAGTTCAGATTATCTGAGTCTTGATTCTGAAAACCAGAAGTTTTTGTTAAAACCTGTGAAAATAATGTTTCTGAATCTGATATAAGTCGGAAAAAACAAAAAAGATCATTTAATGAAGGAGTTCTAGCACCACAAGTTTAAGGATGCAGTCTTTTGCCACAACATGGTTCACCTTTTGCAATCATGCTGTTTTGTGGATTTTTTTTAAAGTGTCCATTTACATTGTTTTTTTTGCATTCCTCTCTTTTTTTTAACAGCACATTATGTTCTGTGTCCTGATTGGCTTTAGACCATTGTCAAGCAATCTCTGTGCCGTGTCTTATGTACAGATTGCGTTCATCTTGCAAAGAAGGTTTTTGTTTTTTTCTAAAATTTTCTAACTGACAACTCACAAAAAACTGAACTTTTTTTGTGAACATGTTAATGCCTGTCTGAGAAAAGAGTATAAAGTGTGCAGTGAGAGTTTTTGCTAAAAAACTTCTATAATTGTGCAACAAAGTTCACTACTTTTTAAATTTTGTTTCTCACAGGTTATTTTTTAACATAATGCTACGTTCACGCTGAATGCAATAGCGGATCAAATTAGCATCCACTGCCTCTCTTTTGATGTGTGTTTTACTTGTCCTGAGGCTATTGATGTAGCAAGCCGAACAGCTCATCGACATGGCAGGACTAAAAACTCCGGCAAGAGCAGGAGGGGGGTTATGCATTTATGTGAGGAGAAAACTGAAAGTTTGGTTATTGGTCCTGAAGCCAAGAGAGAGAAACAGTTTCTGAAACTTAAAGAACTTTCATTCAATTTTTCTGAAACAGTCAGAAACCTGGGCGTTATTTTTGACTCCAAGCTAACATTTATCCCACATATCAAGCAGGTTATTAAAACTGGTTTTTATCATCTTAGAAATGTGGCTAGGGTCCGCCCAATTCTCTCTCTTGCTAATATGGAGACGCTGATGCAGGCTTTTACAATTAGTAGAGTTGATTATTGTAACGCCCTTCTAGCAGGTCTTCCAAAAAATAGCATTAAGAACCTTCAGCTTCTCCAAAATTCTGCTACAAGAGTTCTCACCAAGACCAGAAGGCGAGCTCACATCACCCCGATTTTAAAATCCCTGCATTGGCTCCCCATCTGCTTCAGGATTGATTTTAAGATACTTTTAATGGTTTTTAAATGTCTGAACGGTCTTGCGCCTTCTTATTTATCTGATCTTTTAGTTAAATATGAACCCTCGCGGACCCTGAGATCCTCTGGCACTGGTCTACTAATCATTCCAACTGTGAAAACCAAAAATTATGGAGAGGCATCTTTTCAATACTATGGCCCCCGTCTATGGAACAGTCTGCCGGAGGACCTGAGGACCGCAGAGAACATAGAGGTTTTTAAGAAAAGGCTCAAGACCTATCTTTTTAAATGAGCTTTTAGTTAGTTTTTATCATGTTAATTTATCCTGTTTTTATTATTTTTATCATGTTTTATGATTTTGCGTCGGATTATTTATAGCTTATTTGAATATTTTTTATTCTCATGTTTTATTGCTTGTTGCTTTTATCAAATGCTTCATTTTAATTTTAGATTTATATTTTATTATTTTTAAATCCAGTGCCTCCTCGGCTGGGTCCTCTCCCTCTGGGTCAGCTACGGTTCAGCTGTTGCAGCTCTAGATGGGGACCTGCCTCGCTACCTTGCTGTGGAGGGGCTGGGTCCTCGCCTGTGATGCTGCATTAGACTGACTATGTGGTTGTCCACGGAGGAAGAGGACCCAACTATAATGGGTCCACCAACCAACTTTCTCCTTGCTCAGCCTGTTTCCCAATGGGTTCCATCAGCTAAGGGGGTGGGAATTGTGAAAGTGGTTGGGTGGATTGCATGTGTGTGTTGGGGGTGGGGCTACATTTTCATGGTT
>BSAI01000105.1:2374754-2426028 GCA_036245035.1 Adrianichthys oophorus
GCACTCAAACCCCTCCACCACGTTAAGGTGCCGGTTCATGGAGGGGTGTCTAATTATCGTGTTTCGATTTCTGGAAGTTTGTTGTTTACTAAAATGTAAAGTATTTATTTTGCTTTTTTAATTGACATGACCTTTTTTTTTCGTGTTTTTGTGTTGAGAGATTTGTTGATGCAAATTGCACTTCAGGGATACTGTACATATTGGAAAAAAGACTGGAGCAGAATTCGGGAGATTTGCACTGCTTTGACAATTTGTACCAAAGCTCTTCCAACTGTAGACATGCATTAGTAAACAGTATAAAAGGAAGAAGAAGCTCAATCTGTACATATCTATACATGTTGTATGTACGTACATACAATGCAAGTTAAAGACACAAGTAATTTGAAAAATATTTTTTTTATGTAAATAAAGTTCAAGGTAAAGAAGAATTGTTCACATCGAAGTGAAAAAAATCTTTTTACCTCATTAGTAATTTTTAAGCATCTCTAAGGTTTCTTTTGTATTTGCGTTGCTGCTGGTTGTCGTGTTCTCCTCTTCCTCCGTTTGCACAGTGTTCCTCCTGTCAGGCTGTAAACCTGGCCTGACGCTGAAGGTGTGTTTGTGTGCACTGTGACTCAAAGCATTCCTTCAGAACTGCACCTGTTTCATCCACAAAGGACAGAAACTGCATAGCGTGTCACATAGGTGCGTTCCTGCAGAAGTTTAGTTCATGTCTAAGCGGGCCGCCAGGTTAAAGCCTCAGAGACAAATGTCAAAAACCCCTGATCAGAGATCACACTGGGACTGGACGACAGTGTGTCCTCATAAAAAAAAAAGCTCCTGGCATGTGATGGCTGTTGTGACCAAAGTGCAAAATCCATCAGGAAAAAAATCAAGACTCACCAGTAGATCTTCAGTAATCCATAAGGAAACCCAGACGACCTGAAGATGTTGAGCAGAAGAGTGAATCTGTCTGTTTCTACTGCTCGTCTCTGCAGTTTCATCTGCCCACCTTTCCTCCCCACCCACACCCTCGGTCCCTTCTTTCCTGATGTCTCACTCACTTTGTCATGCTTGTTGTAACACGCCGTAGGAGGGAATGAATGGGCGTGACCCCCCCCCCCGCACGGCCTGCCTCTGCTGACAGCTCAAAAAAGAAAAGATTTCTGATTCAGATCTGAGCTTTACGCCTCCAAGAAAAGCTTTCTTTTCGCTGCCATCGTCCCAGAAGATTATAATTCTGAGGCTGATTTACCAAACGCCTGCAGTGAATGCAGGAAAAATTCATTTCAAATGGTGGCAGAGCAGGAAACTCAGCACAGATGGGTGACTTACAGGCAGTGACTTGCTGCTGCTTTTATGATTATCACAGCTCGGTATTGAACATCAGCAGGAGTTTTTGTGAAATGCAAGATGGCGTTAAGTTCAATCCCTGGAGCTGACTCAGAAAAAGAGTCTTCAGGCTCAGAAAATGGGAAGATTGAAGGTTTTTGGTTCCCTTCTCAAAGACTTCTGCATTGAAGCCTCTTCAAAAAGAAATCTGTCATCAGCTAATCATTTGGCAGTTTGTTTGACAAAAAAAAATCTGCCCCTTTTCACTTATTGCAACATTAATACCAGAAGAAAACAGTGGTTCAAAAACCATACCTGGAGTGATTTTTTTTTATCTCGTTATTGCATTTTGTGCTGGAAATGAAAGTTTTTGCTTATTTTTCTTTATAGTTTTGTCTGATGGACAGATGAGAAGACGGCCTTCAATGGGTTAAATGTGTGATGAATAACTCTTTGAGAATTTAAAAAAAAAAAGTTCTCTCATCGTTATTGCTTCTCCTCCTTTGGCATGCACAAACCAGTTTGTTTCCAAAGTGCTGGGTTCTGTTTTTAAAAAACGTGTTTTACTTCATGTGTGAACCTACTGTTTCGATTTTCTTGCTTGTATCCGCCTTCTGTTTTGTCAAATTGAAGTTGAAGGGATTTGTCTTTTCTTGAGATTTGCTGAGTCAGCGAGTGGGAACGAGAGCGAGAAAGGCTAACTTTTAAGCTTGAACATTTAGGGGAAATTGACTGCAGATCTTTAATGTGGGAAACAATGAAAGTTTGACATTGTTTCCCCCCTTAATGAGTGTCCCCAAAGCTTCCTGAAGAAGTTTTGTTCTAAGCAAATGCGTGTGAAACAGAACCAAACATTTATGACCAAGAGAGGAATCAACCTGGCTGTGTGACACTTACCTTAAAGTCCAAAAACAATAATTGATTGAGCGTTCCCAGTGGTCTTTTAATTATGATTTTGCCATTTAAATCAATTTTGAAAGATTTTGCCAAAATCACATAGCCTGTGCTGTTTTCTAGAACATAGTTTCTGCAGAGCGGCAGGACTTCATTAGAAATACACCTCTGAGTTGTGGGTGGCGCCCCTCCTTACTGTTGCTGAGAACTCTCTGTTTACATGTTCTCCCCCTAGCTTACAGCCCCTCACAACCCTAAACTAACAATAGCGGTGCAGCAAAAATGGCAATCAATGTTGGAGCTATCCAGTCGTACAGTTCTGATCCAGATTCCAGCTCAGACGAGGAAAACAAAGACGTACATGGATCTATTTGCCTGCAAGTGGATGCATCAGAATGGAGTGAAGCAGATTATTGCTTCTCCGCCCCTGCAACAAACTTTTCTGAACTGTACATTTTTTTTGTCTCCATCATCAGAAAAATGCCAAAAAGAACATGTTAAAACACTAAAAACATCATTTTTAAAAATCAAAGTGAGTCTTTAACTGGGGCTGTTCAGGCTGCAGAGTGCTGAAAACAGTAGAAAGACTGCAGGTGTGAGACTGCAACGTGATGTTACATTCACACCATCCTCAGTTACGCAGCTACTTCCATTGAAAAGTTTCAGTGATTGTGTAAGCTCATATTTCAGGCTTCGGTGTTTAAAACTTTTGCATTCAGTGTTTTGCACCAAGCCTCTTCCAACTGTGTGTAATAGACATGCAATAGTAAACAGTAGAAAAAGAAGCCCCTCCCTGCTTGTCCAGTGTGAACACCATGGGGATTTGACCCATGTTCATGGAGGTTATTTGAACACAGCTTTCAAAGGAGACTGCAGCAAAAGGTCTGAGCTGAAAACAGTGGAGCTGCATCTTTAGAGACAAGAATCAGAAACTCTGACAAACAACAACCTCTGCCACCTCTGTGGGAGACACCTTTACATCATTACAGGTTTAACAAACAAAAGCTAATGAGAATACTTAAAAAAAAACGGTGGTGTTACATGAATGCCACCCAACACAAACACCTAAAGAATATTCCTGTAAAAACACAAGAGATGCTCAGAAGATCCATGGAGACAATGAGCAGCCCGAGGCGCTGATGCAGTCAATTAACTCCCCCCTTCCCACAGATCTCTATCCCATCCCAGAGCATCCGAGGCATTCACCCAAACAAGCTAGATCCTCAAATGGAGCAGCTCGCGTGCCGCGTTTCTGTGCCTGGGGAGCGTAAACCCATCAGATGAGGGCTGAGGCCGTGCTCTGGACATGTTCTGACAAACCAAACACCAAGTTTATTGGGTTAGCCCCCCCAAACCTGCTGGGGGGTGGTGGTGTCTTGTTTAGATGCTATCATTCTGCAGCCGAGAATTCACGTATTGTGACGGAGACGTGCTGGAGACGAGAAGAAAGGTCAGAGAACTGTGAAGCTGCTGCATTTTGTTCTGGAACAGGGATCTACTCTGCTGTGCTGAAAACAGGAATGTTGGGGAAAAACCCCAAACTGTGTGTGTGTGCGTGTGCGTGCGTGCGTGTGCGTGCGTGTGTGTATGGGGGATGTATAACTGGTTGGTTGAAGCAGTTGAAGTGTTCCTGCTGCGCTGATCTGAGGTGGTCCTGAAGACGTTTTTATTTCCTTAAGGAGCTCCATCAAACCCACCAAAATGACAAAAAAAAGACAATGACGAGCAGTTTTGTTCCAGTTGTTTCTGTTGAAGCTGACACTGATTTATGTGACTTTGATCATCTGCCATATATAGATGAGCTTTTACTTTCACCTGTTTTGTTCGGAGCTCTTTGCATTTGGATCAAACTTTTTTTTTTCCACTCTGACAGCTTGTTTTCACGCTGGAGTGATAACCCCACCCTCACCGCTGCTGCCTCTTCGATTTTCCCTTCCAATGCTTACAGACAGGTTTGCAACCTAGTATGACAAGCAGAAAGTGCTGCTCAGTCCCCTGTTGGGGCCTGACTGGAGGGAAAAGACAAACGTGCAGTCGAGAGCAACAACAAGAAGCCAAAGCTGAGCAGAGTGTGTGCTGTGAGGAAGCAGGAAGGGTTCTACCTGATGGAGACCAGCTTTAATCAACTTAGAACGTCAGGGTTCTTCGCTCCGGCTGCACAGTTGTTAGAACTCTCGCCTCACAGAGAAGGCTCTGGTCCAAATCACAACTGGGACCTTTATGTGGAGTTTGCATGTTCTTCCCAGGCATGCTTGGGTTTTCCCGGAGCACTCCGGTTTCCTCCCACCTTTCAAAAACATGCTTTATTGGTTCTACAGTTGACCCTTTATGTGAGTGTGTGGCCCTGTGACAGACTTGCCATCTGGCCAGGGTGTATCTCGCCTTCATCCAACAGTAGCTGGGATAGGCTCCAGCAACCCCATATCCCTGAAAGGGATATATTTAGACAATGGATGGTTCTTAGCTTTAGCTTAATTTACAAATCTGAAACGAAGATGCAGATCAAATCTGCATTCTAAGCAGCAAAACTAACACATCTTATTAACGAGGTTTTTTAGTTCATAATATTCTTATGAGACTGTTTACATCATTGTCACAGCAGCATGCAGCAGCAGGTGATGCTCAGCAAACCACTGCCTCCATTTTTTATTTTATGTCTAGAATAATTGATTTTATGGGTTGATTCCTTGGTTTCTTTGCTTTTCTTTCACAGTGCTACCTATTTTCGTCATTTTAGATCTAGATTATGCTTTTAAAATAATAATGATACAAGGAAAAACCATCTGTTTTTCTTACAGATTGTATCAAATTTTTGATTTCTGACTATTTTTGTTAAGCATTGCTTTCTTTTATTATATAACTTTAAAGGACTTTCTCAATCTTTTCCATATATTCTAAATAATGTTATTTATTTACCGTTAGAGACAGATGAAGACATTTTGAGCCAAATAAGGCTTTTGTCTCTTTAAGAAGCTGAAAGTCTTTACTTTTACTGCTGTGTTTTCCTCATCTGGACTAGTTACATTCAATTCAGTTTATTCATAAAGCTCCACTTCACTACCGAAACTATCCAAAAAGCTCCACAAAAAAAGCAAAGTTCTGTCTGTGACACACAACACACTTCTAACAACAGACAAGGTTTTTTTCAGAGTGGCTGAGTGTCTTTATCAGATTTCTGATCATTATCTGTAAATACAGGTATGTGATAAGGATATCTGATCATTCGGGTCGTAATGCTTGCTGCCCTTTACTTTGGGTCGTTAGAATTCCTGCAGGAACGTCAGTGAATCCTTGATCCAACCTTCAGTTCATCAGAAGCTCCTCAATTTGCCAAGAAAGAAAACATGAGGAGCACGAAAGAGGAGGGATAGATGGAGGCAGAAGATTTGCTATGGTAAACCCCTGAAGGATGCAGCTGAAATGGAAAAAATAAAACATATTTATTCATTTGCTTTAAAATGGAATAATAATGGCTAAAAAAAATCTTTCAAGAGCAGGTTCAAAGAATTCACAACTGAACACACAAGACCTTCAACAGAGTAACAGAGCACAAAAAAGGATTACTCTACCTTCATACTAGTCCACTTATTGCACATTTTATTGATCCTGAGTCATGGTAGTGTCATTTGGATGAACTCAAGATCAGCACGGAGGCAACTGCTGAGTCATAGGTCTTTTTTTTTTTTTTTTTTTTTGCCAACTCACCTACAGTTGGGTGAAGGTGGGATGCACCTGAACAGGTCAGCAGTCTGTTGCAGGGCCTCACACCAAGAGACGATTTAGAGTCACCAACTAACCTATAATTTAAGTTTTTGGACATTAGGAGTAAACCAAAGTTCCTGGAGAAAATCCACACATGCATGAGGAGAAAATGCAAACTCCACACAGAAAGGTCCCAGCTGGGATTTGAACCAGTACCTTCTCGCCATCAGGTCTGAACGTTAACTATGCACTACTGTGCAGCCTCTCTCTGAACTGTGCATCTGATTCAGACCTGACAGACGATTCCTCCTCTTCCTGTCTTTAGACGTTCCCTCTTCTCTTTTTTTTCTCACCCATGACTGTAGTTGTAATTTCTGCTGCTACTTTTACTCTGCCACAGCTTTCAGCACTCTTCTTCACTCTCACTACATGCAGAATAGATCTGGTTTAAAAAAAAAACTCTGCTGTTGTTTTCATTTCTCAGCCAAAAGACGGATTTTCCTTGCAAAAGTCAGGAAGGGGGAAAGGTGTTTTCCCACCCTCCTCTTCCTCCTGATCACCTCAGCTTCTGTAGTAAAAGTCTCTTTTTTCAGTGACATGCAGTTGCAGCTCACCTCTCATTCTGGGGATCAGGAGCTGACAGAGTCTGGAGCTTTTCCAAGTTTCACTTATCAACCGCTCTGGCACAAAAAAGCTAAACTGTCTCTGGGGCTTGAAGAAAACATTTTTGATTAAGATCTGACAAATCACTGCTCCTGGTGAAGCAGGCAACAGACTGCAGAGAAGGCAGACATGTTACAGCTGACACATTTTGTTTTATAGCCACCATTTGCAGAAGAAATTAGACAATTGCCAAACACACAAAGCCTTTGGGGCAAAAAGATCACAGAAAAGCAAAGAGGGACAGCAGCGGTTTATCAAAACTAAACCGAAAACTGTTTCTTGAGTTTCTGTTGAAACATGTAGATGGCAGAACCAGCTTGATGCCTTCTTCATCCCGACAACAGAGATAATTTCAGCCTGCTGTTTGAAAACAGGCTTGACTGGGTCAACACGGTAAACAGTGTCCGTCAGCAGAGGCACACACACACGCAGCTCATTCAGCTGGCACAGCTCAGACTGACTGTGCTGTAGAAAAGGATTGCTGCTGATTTGCTTGTGTTTGCACGCCAGCTCAGACGCATTGATCCAATCATGCAGGAAGGAAGCTTTTTATTGTGTGCTTGTTGTGTTTTTAGCGAACACTTTTGAACTTTCTTTTACTCTCCTCACTTCTTCACACTGACTTTTGGATGAGACTCCACCACATAACAAATAAACTTACCGGGATTACATTTCATGTCGGACACACTGACGTTTCCACTAACAGTCACTGAGACAGGCAGATTTTATACAAGTACTAAATAAAATCTAATGAAACAAACAAAAAATGTGCAATGTTTGCAGGTATTTGATAAAAAAAATTAATCTATTTTAAACATCAGCTGTTTCATCATCAAGTTTAAAAAGTTTGTTTGACTGCAAAGAAATGTGATTTCCTCTTTATTTCAAAAATGAGGCATCAGCAACGTTACTTTATCAATCCAGACTTTTAAGACTATATTGTTGATTTTTACAACTTTTTTGCAGAACCTGTAGAAAAATATTAGCATGTAATATCCTAAAACAGTTCTGAGGAAGTGAAGGAGGCTACAAACTGAGGGGATGAAGGTATTTCAAGGTCAAATTGATAAGAACCACAAAGTATAGTTACGGTACTGAATGTCTGTGAGCAGCACTAAACTCTGGAGCATATTAAGTACTGAGCTCAGTGTTCAAATATCCATAAAGTCAAAAAATGTTTACAAAAAATGTTGTTGCTGACTTGACACCCACTGACTAAAGGTCATTGAGTGTTCATGCAAATTCCAAATTTAAAGACATGTGAGTTGTGTGAAATAATTCTTATTTTCTAATGATAATCAATGGGCTTTTTTTTTTTTTTTTTTTTTTTACTTGATCAGCAATGTTGATTCCTGGATAAATGTCATCATGTATTCTGATGATAATCAAGGAGTTTGATGTTTCTGTTACATTATGTCATATAACTGATGTAAGAATTTTGTATCTGCGTCATAGCATTTGGAATTAAAAAGTTATTTTCTTTTAATTTCTTTTAAATCTAGTTGTCATGACTCAACTTCAAGGCTGAAGAATGAGAACCTTCCCCGCCTGATGTAAGAATGTTTTCTGACCATCATTAATAATGACTAATAAGCACTCCATACTTAATCCAGTACTCAGTTTACTAAATAAGTAAAATAAGTAATCGGCACTTGATTGGATAAGGACCAGATTATGAGAACTATGTAAATATCCATCTATCTATCTTCTTCTTCCACTCTCAGGGACCGGGTTAGGACAGCAGTTTTATCAAAGATGCCCAGACTTCCCTCTCCTTGGCCACTTCCTCCAACTCCTCTGGGGGAGCCGTTCCCCATATATATATATATATATATATATATAAATAATATGAAAGAAATAACTCAATGGGGTGAGATTTACATAAGATGTGCTTCTTTCCTCTCCTTTTCAAGCAAAAAATATAAACTCTTCTTGACTTTCATTGATAATCAATGAATCTAATGTGATATGTATGTGTACTCCATGCATCACTGCGAAAAAATTTATTTATGATTCTGAGTAATTAAACTGTCAAGAAGATAGCATAATTTCAACCATCTTAGTTAATCTTTTCCTTTATTTTCTAATAATCAATGCATCATTTTTTATTTGAAGTGGGTTTGATTTATCTGTTTTCTGATTGTTTTTGTAGTATTTCAGTTTTAATGCTTAAAATAAATCAATAAAATTGTTTACAGGATAAACCAATCAACCAATGAATGAAATCAGACAAAACAGATAAAAGCACTACTTTATTTGCAAACTTCTCCTCAAACAATGTACAGAAACTTTGAGAAGACACAGATTAGACGTCAGATGTCTGCAGTGTAATCAGTTTCAGAGAAAAATGCATCAAGTACAGACTGCTTTGGCACTGCAAGTGCACATTCAACATGTAAATACATTTATAAGAACATTTTTAAAAAAAAACCATCTAGTATTCTCATAATACAATGTGCAAAATTTTTAATTTATTTAAAATAAAATCAGTTCAGATGATCATCCTTTACAAGCTTCCTGTTTCCGCCCACAAGTTTTCGTCTAAAACAAGGGAGCCTCCTGCTGGCAGCTGGTGAAAGTGCAGCTTTGATATCAGCACTTCATTCATGTCTGCAGCTCTGCTCACAAGCAGGCAGACATTTCCAGGTCTGAGCTGCTGTGAAGAACATCGGGCACAGCAAAACTCCAGTAGGTAAAGTCACAGGTTCCTGTAACCCTATGTAGTGCAAGAAATGTAAAAAAAAAAAAGTAAAAAGTTTCTAGTACTCCTTCGAACGCATAATTTAGCTTGTCCAGGTGAAAAGCAACCCAGAGGGTGGCAAGAGTACCATCAATGTACTAAAGGAAGACTCAATTCTCTGCTCTACAACATGTAACTTTTGAAGAAGGTTTTAGAAAGTGCAATATAGCACAGATTCAACAGTTTTTTTAAGTTCTGCACCAACTTTAAAGGACTTCTGTAAACTTTATTGCTGGACATCAATGCTGATTCTCTAGTAAAAAAGAAAATATATTACATTTTTAAAAGTATTAAATGCAGTGAAGCTTTCCAGGACATAAAAAAAGAAAAAAAAAAAAAAAAACAGGAGAAAGAGGAAAGTGTCTAATCCTTTCACTGCCGCCATGTCTTCATAACTTCAATGCATCACTGATCATCTTTTCATCTATGTCAAACGCGGTCCCAGTGATCTTTTAATTATGATTATGTTTTTATGCCAAAATGTTGGGGTTTTTTTTGGGACATTGTTTCTGCAGAGTGGCAGGAGTTTGTTAGAAATGTTCCACTAAGTTGTGGACGGGACTCTTGGCGTAGAGTAAGACCGCCCCCATTTTCCGCCATCCATTAGTTTGCACTCTCTCACACTTGATTACTTGACTTTGCCAAAGTAAGAAGACGCTTTACTTTGCATCAGAATCAGCAGATTCACGTTGATCACGTAAACGGTCAGAGTTAAGGTATGCCAAAAGGTGTGTTATGTAGGTGTTGCCGGCAGCATCTTCAGTTTTAACGTTTAAACTTCTCAGTGAAGGCCTTAGCAGCACTCTCTGCTGCCTCTAGTGGTGTTTTTGCTCCCTTTGCTGCATCATGTCCAGCAATGCCCCCCACCACTCCACCTGTTATTGCTGCAGCTCCTACAACCACACCGCATACAATCACAGAAGCTAAAGCTACTTCACTTCCTGCTGCAACTGAGACCAAGGGAACTTTTTTCACTAAGTTCAAGCAGGTTCTGACTTCAGGCAGGGTCTTAGAAGCCTTTACAACCATCTCCACCATCCCTACCAAACCAAAGAAAGCCCCCAACACGGCTCCTGTTGCTGTTCCCGCCAGCTGGATCAGAAAGTCATTGAGCGCTTCTTTTTTTAGCTCGTTTCCTGATCTCTTCCTGTGTCAAGTTTCCTGCCTCCCTTTTAATGTTGCCTTCGTATGTCTGGATTCTTTTCTCCACTTCCTGTAAAACTTCATTGGTGTAGTAGGCTCCATTTTTCTCTGCCACCATCCTGTCTATTGTTTTAAGCAGAGCTTGTAGCTGGAACTGGTTGCTCCTGTATTGATGAGGCAGTTTGTTGTTCCAGTGTTTGTTGTCAAAGACGAGGCACTGACCCCCACACTTCTGCATCAGATCGTTTAGATTCTTGTGTTTTGCAACAAACTCTTCAATTGTCATCTCTTGGGGCAGCTGGTCACCGTGAGTGAAGACAATCACAGCGTGCTGCAGAGCATCATTGGCAAAAAGCTGGCAGATTTTGTCGATAACTTCCTGCTCATGTTTAGTGAATTTGCCCACTTTAAACACAATGAGAAAAGCATGGGGCCCAGGAGAGCACTCTGTGACACACTTGATGATCTCCGGCTTCAATTCCTCCTCAGATCGCTTCGTGTCAAAGAAACCAGGGGTGTCCACCAAAGTGACGTCTGCTCCATTGATAAACTTAGTCTCAGCCTGACATGAAACCGTTCCAGAGTTGGCAGAATGATATGCAGTGAAGAGTTCCTCTCCAAATATGGTGTTGGATAAGTGGCTTTTTCCAGATCCAGTTTTTCCCAGCAGGACGATCCTTCTTGATCCTGAGAAGGAGAATGACTCTTAAGTATAACAATCTCATACATTTGAAACATTTGCTCTTTTATAAAGTTATTCAAATATTTATTAACTAGAACTTCCAAACCAACCTTTGTGCTTGAAATCTTCTAGCAGAGAGGTGAATGCCTGCAGAGATAAGGAATAGTTAAAAAGTCACAGTGACGTTGACCAGTTCAAAGTGGAACTGATGTGGGTGTGATAACTGCAGTCATTTTGAAACTGAGAAAACAGTTCAGGACAGAGATAATCCAGAGCACAAACAGGATCATTTGATTTCTTCATAAAACAAACTCAGAATACAGAGCTTCTGGATTGATAAACGCAGACTCCTGCCTTCATTTGCTGTCAACAACTTGAACCTTTACCGCCTTGTTTGATTTTTCTTTGTGATGTTGTTGAGGAGATTGTTTTTTTAACCGTCATTTAACCAGGAAATACCATTGAGATTAAAAAACCTCTTTTACAAGAGAGTCCCAGTCAAGAGATGGCAAAAAGACAACTATAAGTTACATAAAAAAAACAACAATAAAAACCATAAAATAAAACAATAGTTCATTAAAAACATTTCCAAGCAAAAGAATCTTTGTCTCGTCCTCTCAACTTGGATTTAAAATCATTTAAAGGAAGGAGTTCTATAAGTTTCCAGTCCTTCTGTAGCCTGTTCCATGTGGAGGGGGCAGCGATTAAAGTACAAATTTAGAAAGGAAGAAGTCCAAGCATGGCCTTGTAGATAAAAGTGCACCAGTGAGTCAACCTCCCGGTGGACAAAGGCCATCCCACCCGAGAGTACGGTTCACAGTGATGAATCGACATCTTGCAGTTTGTAATAAACCTCAGAGCAGCGTGATACACCAAATCAATCCTACTGAAACATTGAGATTCAGGTCTCCATTGTCCATAATGGAGAGAAAGGTTGCAGTAAAGAGCTGTTTTTTTAAGCCAAAAAGATTAAAAAAAATTATTTCTAAATAGAAAACCCAGTTTCAGTTTCCTCACAAGATTCTCAATATGAGGCCTGAATATCACTGTGTCATCAGTGATCTGTTATACCGATGAACCACCTCAATTTCATTTACCTGCAGAGTGGATACTGTAGGGAAAACCTGTGCTCTCTCGAGTTTGAAAACCACATTAACTTGGTTTTCTCAGCATTAAGGACTAATCTGAGCTGCAGACGTGTGTGCTCTACCATATCAAATGCTTCCTGCAGAGATTCAACAGCAGCTGCAGGGCAGAACCCAAAGCAGTAAATGATGCTATCATCAGCATAAAGATGCATTTTAGCATCAGACACATTTTGTTCTAAATCATTGATGTAAATAATGAATAGAAAAATACTTTGTCTCTTTTCAATTCTCATACATTCACTGGTCACTTTGGTAGGCACACCTGCCCATTTGCTTGTTATGCAAATTTCTAACCAGCCAATCACAAGGCAGCAACTCCATGCATTTAGGCACGTAGACATGGTCAAGATGATCTGCTGCAGTTCAAACCGAGCATCAGGATGAGGAAAAAAGATGATTGAAGTGACTTTGAACGTGGTTGTTGGTGCTTGACAGAATGGTCTGAGTATTTCAGAAACTGCGGATCTACTGGGATTTTCACCCATAGCCATCTCTAGGGTTTACAGAGAATGGTCAGAAAAGAGAAAATATCCAGTGAGTGGCAGTTCTGTGGGTGAAAATGCCTTGTTGATGTCATAGGTCAGAGGAGAATGGCCAGACTGGTTCCAGCTGAGGTCTTCAGAAGAGCAACTCTGAATGCATAGCATGTCCATTCTTAAGCCAAATGAACTAAAGCTGCAGAAGACCACACCGAGTGCCACTTGTGTCAGCTAAGAATAGGAAACTGAGGATGCAACTCAAAGAGGATCACCAAAACTGGACCATAGAAAATTAGAAAAATGTTGTCTGGTCTGAATAATCTCCCTTCCTGCTGTGACATTCAGATGGTCGGGTCAGGATTTGACGTCAACAACATGAAAGCATGGATTCATCCTGCCTTGTCTCAATGGTTCAGGCTGGTGGTGTAATGGTATGGGGGATATTATCTTGGCAAACTTTGGGCCTGTTTGTACCAATTGATCGTGGTTACAACACCACAGCCTTCCTGAGTATTGTTGCTATTGTTGCATAAAGCTGGAATCATCTCAGACTGGTTTCTGGAACATGACAATGAGTTCACTGGACTCTAATGACCTCCACAGTCACCAGATCTCAACCCAATAGATCACCTTTGGGATGTGGTGGAACACGAGATCGACATCATGAATGTTCAGACGACAAATCTGCAGCAACTGTGTGATGCTGCCATGTCAATATGGACCAAACTCTCTGAGGAATGTTTCCAGTTCCTTGTTGAATCTATGCCACCAAGTATTAGGGCAGTTCTGAATGTTAAAGGAGGTCCAACCCAGAACTAGAAAAGTGGACCTATAAAGCTGCCAGAAAGTGTTTTTCCTTATTGTTAGAACCTGATGATGGTTTGAAGAAACACGTAAAGTCAAATTTATAAAGTAACACATTAGAAAATTTGTTGTTTTTCTTTACAAGAAAACTCAAATCAATTGGAAAATGTTCTTTCACTTTTAAAAGTGTGAAATCTGATGTTCCCACCTCTTTAGCTTCTTGGTTTTCAGGCAGAAGGACAATACGAACTGAGAGGTCTGTGCTGCTGGCTCGCTCACGTTCATATTCATAAAGCTGCTCCAGTAAAACTCTGGCTACCAAACTGATAGGAAAACCCAGGACAATCCCATCTCCAAGTGCAGGAAGAGCCACAGATCTGAAGCCTTTGTTATCACAGGAAGCTAAGATGTTGTTGATCCCCAACCTAAGAACCTGAAGATGATCAAAGTTCATCATTTTAAGATGAGTACAGAGAAACAGACCAATGAGTTTGTTTGTCTGATACCTTCTCCAGAAAGAAGATCTCACCTGAACTGCAGTTCCATCATCATCTCCATCCCACGGAATGAGATCGAGGAAGAACACAGCGTTAGAAGGAAGTCCAGGCAGTCCCTCTAGCAGCACAAAGTCCCCCGGCATCCATTCGTCTCCTTCTTCTTTTCTGAAGCCTGCAGTGAGACGAGAGCCAACTTTGTTTTCTAGGATGTTTCCAAGACGAGTAGACAGAGGATCATGGCCGACCATGGGAGACACCAGAGCGTCTGTCTGAGGGAAGAACAGGACACACGAAGAAAATGAAGACGTTCAAATGTTGGTTCATGGTTCAGTGCTGAGCCTGTAAACTGCTCTATGCATGAGGGATTTGTGCAACTGTTAAAAAAAAAACATTCTCACTTCATGTGTCTCAATGGTTTCCTGAACAATCTCAACATGAACACGCCCCCCAGGAGCAGCAGCAGCAGCTCCTCTCAATTCTTGTCCAGCAGTGACCATGTTAACCTCTGAATCCATGCTGTCGTTTGTTTTTAGTCCATCAAAAGACCCGACAGAGTCTTTGCCTCGCTCCGGTTTGTCATGACTAACTTCACCAGATGAAGGCCCCCCCCTCCTGTGGGTGACGCTCCGTAGAGCATGCAGGGACAAGCTCCAGCTCAGAAAAGGGGTTTTCTTTCAGAGGCGAAGGCTGCTGATCATCAAGGTGCAGCACAGAATCTTCACCAGGAACGACCTCAGAGTTCTGTGAAGAAAACAGGAAAGTCTAAAAAATTTAAAGGATTTGCCTTTTCAGGCCAAAAATAGGCTTTGCTTGTCCTTCTATAAATCTTTTATGAACTATTGAAGTCATTAAAGACATTTGATTTGATTGTATTTGATTTGATTCTAGTTCTTCACTGCATCAGAAGAGTTGGTTGACGTAAAACAAAGCTGCTTTTCTTCACATCAGAATACGTTGGGATTATGTGAATTGCATAAATGGTTGAAGAATAACAGATATTTAAAGAATGTGAACACAGGGGTTTTAATTTTAGGAAATAGGAAAAGAAAGTAAATGTAAGCAAAAATGAATGTAATTCCATTTCCAGCAGAGAAATATTTCAAATGTCTTTATTTTTTAACAAACATAACAAATACTGTCTATCAAAAAAATAATAATTTTCCTCTTTTTGTAAAAGAGTTTGATGAAAATTCAGAATCAGAAAAAATATACATTTGCAGTTTTGCATTTCAAAATAAAATATCAGAGATCTCTGTCCTTTTTTAATCACTCAAACAGTGTTTTGGCCTTCCAACAAGCTGTGCAGCCCGACCTATTGCTGGCTGCTTTTATTTTGAAAACCTTAACATTTATTTCTGAATGAAATGGCAGTCAGCTCCCTCAAAAATAAACTATGTAAAAAATAGAAATGGGGACAAAGAATTGCTTAGCTTTGCTTAGAATTGCTTTGCTCAAAGCAAACTTCTCCTCTTTCATCTCGCTCGTCTCTGCTTTGCTTTAGTAAAGAAAACAAGAGTTAAGGAGAAGTGATCAACAGCCACATTTAAATTAAAAACTAAACTGAAAAAATAAAACATTTTTAAATGACATTTTTGATTTAAACATAAGGATAACTGGTAAAATATTGCCATACAAACGCTTTTTTTTTCCTTGATAAAATTTTAACTTTTGATCATAAATATAATTTTATATAATGTTTATATAATTGTTTAAGTTTTACAGTTGCTCTTGGACAAACATAAAATAAAGTTTGCTTTATTTTTTTAAATAAATGCCAGTTTTATAAGGAACATCATCAATGCTATTGTAGGGCAACAGAAAATTGCACTTCAATAAAATAATTTAAAAAAACACAGCTCTAAAAACAGTCCATGTCCTTCTACAGCTTTGACTTTCAAAAACCTTTAATAAAAGATACTGCAAATTTGATTCCAACATTTTAGAAAAACAGCTGCCACTTCAGGCTATTTGTTCGCCATTACAAACTCCCACAGAGATCCTAGAAAGACTGATAAATGCGCGTCTTGTTTGTTTTGTAGAGGCGTCTGTCCTGAGAGTTTCTTTCATTTTATGAGTATCATAAAAGCAATAATGTTTTAAGTCAGGGCTGTCCAGCCCTGGTGCTATATCTACCACACTGCCTGTTTCCCAGTTTCCTCTACACTGCTTTCTGCTGATTGGGTGACTCATTCTGATTGACTAAACACAGCTGATCCAGGTGAAAAAAGTTACAGGAAAAATGAATCCATATATAGCTGGTTTTTATAAACTGTTAATGTTTATTTCTTTCTAGACTTCAAATTTGGTTTTGCTGTTGAGTTAGGGCTGGGTAAACATCCATGTGTCCATTTCAGGCTTCATCCTGTCCAGTGTATTTGTGTTTTTGAGAATGAAACTCCCACACTGACCTCTGCTGGAGAAGATGAGGTGTTGCAGCCGGGTGAGGATGTAGGATGTTCCAAGCTGCTTCTGACTCTGATCTCCACAGAACCATCTTCCAGCTCCACAACATGCGGGGATCTTCTCAGGACTTCCTGCTGGTCTGAGACAAAATATTTCAAATATGAAGCCCAGCTGCATTAATGGAGACTAAACAGCTGAAACAAACATGTTCAATGTCAGAGTTCAGCATTTACTAGTTTGAAATAAAAATTTCTGAATGCACACTTTTCCCTTTCTTGAACGTCAAACTACAAAATCAAACAGATGCGGACACGCGAAGGCACGCTGAGGCCGTCTCTAGAATGACATCGAGAAATGGGCGGGAAAAGGTTGTTTTTTAGTCTTCCAAAGGTAATATATGATCATTTATAGGGATATATTTTACTCTGAAAGGCTTAATAAAATCATGATATGGCCCCTTTAAGAAATCCACAGCAGGAGATCTTATTTAACACAGGATGTATTATATTTTGAAAGGAACCTGGATCTGCTGCTGTCAAAAGCAAAAAGTTCAAATTGTTAGATTGGAACAGCTCCATATCATTATAATTATCCTGTAGAAAATATTTATGAGCTATATATAATAAATGAATGAATTAATGTCCACAAAAACATAAAAAGGTGCACTTTTCCAAACCTAAGAGCAGAACTGTGGGTTTTTTGTTAAACAGAAACTGGCCCAAATGGCTGGTTCAGCATAAAAAGTCGCAAATCCCTGTGCTGGATCATGAAAAACAGAAGGTGGCGTCTGACAACGCTGAAGGACCATTAGATTTTCCTCTGATAAAGCAACTGAAACTTTCAATGAATTGGGAATTTACGTTTTTAAATTGCCAGTATTTTATTATCAAAGTGAAATATTCCTGCAGTTGTTAAATCCTTTTCTATAGTTCTATTTAGTTATAGAATTTTACTGTGTTCTGTAATAAACTACCACGCCTGACTGTTTGAAGGACTGAAACAAGAAAAGCCAATTTTGAATTTTTAAAACAGTTTTCTTTTGTTTGTCCTTTAGTTCATTAGTGTGGGTGATATCATTGAAGCAAAGTAAGCCCACCCCTACTTCCCAACATCCATTTGTTTACATCCTCTTCTATTAGTTTACAGCCAACCTAACATTACCGGTGCAACAAAAATAGCCAGGCATATTGGAGTGATCCAGATTCCAGCTCAGACGAGGAAAACAAAGACGTACATGGATCTATGTTTGCAAGTGGATGCATTGGAATTGAGTGGAGCAGGGAGCTTGTGGCTTGCAGTTGTAGCTCCGACATTCTATTTCCAATAGCAGTGTTTACATCTGCTCAAGATTCTTTTTTCTTTTAGCTTGACTGTTTTTGTACATTTAAAAGACAGCAAGAAAACAATTAAAATGCAATTAAATGCAGTGCAGGGAGAGACAAAAAAAAAAAAAAAACCCTAAAAGGCTTATTTAAGGCCTCCATCTAATATAACTTAAAAAGATAGAATATACATGAGGAAAACAATAAAACCAGTGATAAGTATTAAAATAAATTTGACAATAGCAAATAACAGTAACATTAAAATCCAATTAGTTAATGTGTCACCAATACAGTTATATAACTGTGATAGATGTAAAAAACATAAGAGTAAGACCCTTAAAAAATATATCACAATGAGTATTTTCAATTGACAAAAGACATGATAAACATTTATTACTTAACAGAAGTTAAATGTTGTTTATGGCATCTTTTGCAACACTTTAAAGAAATACATTTATTTCTTATATATATATATCAAAATATTGCAGTTAGATTTCATTATATTCAAATCAAAGATAACCAAGTGAATCCCATTCAAAAAGCGGTCAAGCCTGTCACAACTATTTGAATAAAGAACTATTCAGAAATGCCACTTTAAGATTTGTTTGTATACATGTCCTCCATCATCAGAAAAATCCCACTAAAATATGTTGAAAACATTTTTTCATCGGAATTCTTCCCTCACTGAGGAGCTTTGGTTGTTTCAGGTCACGCCCACTCGTGACGTCAAATGTAGGAAACCAGACGAAGCTGGATGAGTTAGGTTTCACTTTCCTTCTCAGTTTCCTGTTTTCATTCCGACTTTTCAATAATAATTAATCCGTTTACAAGATACAGACTTTCTAACTAACTGTGAAAATGCAAAATGCAAGTGATGTTTTTCAGGTTTTAATAAGAGAATTCAAATTCTCATAGAATTAGAAATATATAGCAGGAAAAAAAAAATCATCTTAAAAAGGTAGTTCTCAACGTTTAAAATAAAAAAATAATATCTGTCCGCAGTTCCCTGTTTTTCATTCAGAATGCTTCTGTACCTCGTCGGTGTCTGAAGTCGATCCTGTAAATGTTTGGGCGCACAGTGGTCAGAGGTCCGCAGTCTCCTCCGCCTGATCTGCGCCTCACACTGAAATAGCGCTCCACTCTCCTCATCCTCACTCCTTCTAGAGGTCTGGAAGTCTCCAGGAAAACGGGGTGCAGGTGGATGTCCTCCATGGTGGCAGAACAGCAGAGGAAACACCTGGAAGCTCTGCTGCTCTGACTCTGATCAGCCAAACACTCGCAAATCACAACCTGTCAGGTGGGAAGAGCTTCCGGTCTCCTTAGTTACCTTCAAATGCAAACAGCCAGAAGATGACTAATCATTTTTATTCATTAAACTTTGCAAAACAGTTTCAAAGTTGATGATGACATAACCCTTTATTTGCTGACTTGTTAATATACTGCATTACCAAAAGTGTTCGCTCACCTGCCTTAACTCACATATGAACTGAATTATTGGACTCTATTTCATCCCAAACGTGTTCAGTCAGGTTCAGGTCAGGACTCTGTGCAGGCCAGTCCAGTTCATCCACACCAGACTGTCATCCATGTCTTTATGGAGCTTACTTTGTGCACTGTTGCACAGTCATGTTGAAAAAGGAAGGGGTCGCTCCAAACTGTTCCAACAATGTTGGGAGCGTGGAATTGTCTTAAATGTTTTGGTATCCTGTAGCATTTAGAGTTCTTTTCACTAGAAATAAGGGGTCAAGTCCTGAAAAACAAGCCCACATTATCATTCCTCCTCCATCAAATTTCACACTTCTTTCACAAAGGTTTTTGAAAACAGCCTGCAAGCCTGAGAGCTTGATTTTGTAGACCTGTGGCCAGGCCAAGTGATTAGGACACCTGATTCTGATCATTTGGATGGGGGAGCCAATACTTTTGATATAGTGTATTTAAAAATCTAGTTGAATCATTTTGGACCAACAGTTTAATGACTCTCACATATTCTTTTAGTTCTGAGACATCAATTAAAAACAGGTTTCTATAATTCTTTAAGAAAGACAGCTGCCGTTCTTCAAACTCCAAATGATTCATGAGCCTTTGAGGAAATCTGAGAACCACAAAGACTTACACAAAAGTAATCTGTTACACTACAAGGAGTATATTGCTCAATATCAAACCTAATTACTCGTACTACTCTTTGTGAATCACTTCTAATGAAGGAAATCCTAAGTCTCTGTTCTGCGTTCTCTCTTTCCCTCAGGTTAAGAGTCTTGTTGTCTCAACAGTACATTATCCCTTCAGTTTCGCATCAACTTACCTGGTTTGCATGCTTCAACCCAAACAGAATTAATTAACTTCCTCCTTTAATCTCTATACCACAGCAGCTCTTGTCCCCAGCCTCGTCATCTCTCATTTAGATTACTGTAACTTGCTCCTCCACACCTCTCAGATCTCCCCTCCCTCCTGTTTTCCTTGATCATCTTCATCTATTCACTTGTCTGCCCCACATAAAGGCTTCAGCACCATGGGGAGCACGAAAAGCTCTGCTCCACAGCCAAGGAACTCGATTCACTGTCATGGTTTGGCAGGTCCCTGCTCTTCTGTCTCCATCTCCTGGTCATATTTTGTTAGTGTCGTTTTCTGGCCTTTTTTCTGCTTAGTCTCACAGGTGTTCTGGATTACTGGCAAGTATTCCTGACACACCTGCAGCTCATCTATACTCACCCTGGCTCCATTTAATACCATTTTTTTTTTTTTTTTTTTGCCAGCCCTTACCTGCCAGTCTCTCTATGCCATTGTAGTTGTCACCTGTGCAGGAAAAAACTGTCAATTTTAGTACATGACGTAGTAACATGATCATCTCCTAAATGAAAAGGCAAAGGAATGCTGTATGACAAATCATCTGCACATTTTCAAGACCATGCGTGTAATGGCGCCGTCCAAGTAAAGCATGTGCTCTTAAATGCTGTGCTTATCTTTTATGTTTGAGATCTGGGTCATGACCAAAAGAACGAGGTCCCGGATACAAGCGGCTGAAATGAGCTTCCTCTGCAGGGTGGCTGGGCGCTCCCTTAGACATAAGGTCAGAAGCTCCTGGAGAGAGCTCTGAGTAGAGCCGCTGCTCCTCCACATAAGAGCATGATGTGTCTGGGTTCAAGTCCGGCTGTGACTGACCTTCCTCTGTTGATTTGGCCTGTACCTCTGGATCCTGCATCTTCCCCATAAATCAATTTGTTACTGACATGGCTTTTGTATAAATTAATTAGGTGACATGACATTCAGAATGAATTCACCTTGTAAAACAAATAGTTACTGTCATAACCTTAATATCCCATGAGGACATAAAAGAATAACATGAATGTTAATCATGTTAAATTAGAAACAATAACATTGTTCAAAAATTTAATATTTGCCTGCCAAATTTGCTGTGTTTGTCATATATAATATCAATGTAGACTAAATTTGTTCAAATATGTATGTTTTTATCAGGTTAAATTAGAAATAACAATGTTAAAATGTTTTACATTTCCCTGTTTAAATTAGGTAAGCATTATTCCATTTGATTGTCTTTTTCATGAATGTTGTCTAAGTAAACACAAGTAGTGTGGAAAAAAAAGTTTTAAATCATTTAATCCAGTAACTGCAACACAATTTTATTTGATTTCAATCCATTTTTTATTATACTGCAAAATTTGATTAAGCAGGACACAGTTTGATTGTGTGTAAGTCCTGTAGAATAACAAAGTGTATTTAATTTGTTGAAATCACTATTTTAAAAAAAATGGGATAAAGGAACACTTGTCTATCTGCAAAGTCTAATGTTTGGCTGAAAATGTTGGCTTAGAATTACTCAAATATTGTGAATTTTTACTAAATATATATTTGCATACATGTAACTGCGTTATCTGAATAAGTTCAGACTATTAAATGAATCACTTTTCATGTTTGTAATGTGTACAGGTTGGCTTAAACATTTGTCTAAAAACAACTTTTTTGATAAGATGGTAATTAGGTATGTAGTATTTTAAAAAAATATGTAGATTCAGCTTTATTATTTTGGTTGTGCTGGATATAATACTTCAGGCAGTCCTTACCAAATAATTACACATGAAAATAACCACTCATATTAGATTCAAATTGTGACCTCACTTTTTTTGGTAATTGCAATGGGTCGATTTTTACAGTGCACTTCATGCTTGCACCGTTTAATCAAGCAACAGTGGAGCTGTTGGAGGGGAAAAAAACCTGTTTCTGGATCAAAAGTCATCCCAATGCTTAAAATGTGACACAACTCACTGCAAAATAATGCATCAAGTGCAACCACAGAAATTACTCTTTTGGAACACCTTAAAAAAAGACTGCTCAAAACTCTGTGCAACCTGGAGACTGAGTGTAATGACCTTATCAACACTGCTGGACCCTCGGTTCAACAAAATGAATTTTAAGTTCATCAAGAGCTAATGATGCAACAAAAAGACTCAGGTCAGTGTGTGCTGCTGAAATGAGAAACTGTGCAGCCACTACAAAAATGGAGGATGCTCAAGCTGGACCTTCAATTTTGTAACATAATTGTGTTTATATGTGTTTTACTGTTCTTGCAAACCACCACACCTTATTTAAAAGGAATTGGTAACTCAGAAGCTTTTGATTTTTATGTATTTATTTATTTTTTTCTAAGAAAAACAACATGTGGCGGCTGTTTGACATGGATGTTCAGGAGAGCACATCAGCTAGTTAGCTTAAGTTTCCACTATTATGCAGATGATACACAACTTTATGTTGGTGTGTGACAAAGGACCCAATGACAACCTTCTTCACCACATTTTAGATGTAAGGATGTGAACGAAAGATAACTTTCTGCTGCTGAAACGGAACAAACAGGTTTCAAATGTTGGACTGAGGATGTAAAGTAAAGGGGTGTAAAGTTAAAAAAAAAAAAAAAAAAGCAGTGAGTGTGAAGTGACAATAAATACATATCTTAGTTTTAAAGACCACACTGATAATAAAATGTTTTAATCTAAAATGTCTCTTTCTCCAGTTCAAGAATGGTGATCACAATGTGTTACATTCAGGATTGATTCAGGATTGGCCTTAATAAAAAGACAAAAAAATTACACCTCACACAATTCAATAGCTCAGCTTTTGACCAGGAGAATGAAAAAGTAGTTTTGTAGTGTTTACACTGACTCAGTTCTTGGATCAGTTTAAAATCCTCAACTTAAGAGGCTTAAAAAGTGCTACACTTGAAGAAAAAAGTGACACAAACAGAGCTACTTAAAAGCTTTATAGACTTTGTCATTTTAAAATCTAACAAGTATATCCTGGAGAAAACAGGATTAAAAATCATTTTCAGTGCTTCAAAAACGTAAAACCGAATAGAAATGAACCATGAATACACATTCCTAAAGATCCCAAGATTCAATCATTCTAAATGTTTTTTTAACCACAACAAACTATTAAACCACGATTCCCAAAGTCATTTTAGATGCGTTTAAACCATTTTTTAAGTCATCCAAAATACCAAAGACAAAGCCACTCTTACAATAAAAATGGTCAAACTTTTTATAATTGTGTGAAGATTGTTTTTGTTTATTTACTACAGGAGGATAATAAATCATCACTTTGCAGAGTCTGGAGTCACTATTAAAATAAGACGATAGTTTGATGCTTTGAGTAGTGTAAGTCTTATTAAAATGTGTATATTTTACTCAATAAAACTTCTATCTGTCTTGTTACAGGTTAAAACTATGGTGAGTTGAATCTGTTTTTATGAGAAAGTTGTTTGTTTTCTTTGTTTTCATCTTTCTGAGGCACACAGGCCTCTGGTTCTTTGTCTGGTATTTATTTATTTTTTTATAAACGCTTGTAATTTTAATTAAATGCACTTGAAGTGAGGGTTGCTCCTCTAGTTATGTTTTCTGTGTTTTAATTTGACCAAAAATAAACTGTATTATTAGTCATCATTCTTTAACCAGATCACCTGTCATCTACATGTAAGACATTTTTCACTTTTATTTTTTTTTTCCAAAAATAAAATTTCTTTCAAATTTGCATAACTAATAAAACAGAAAAATGTAAGCAGTGTCTTTTTTGCTCTGCTACCTTGTACCATCTGTCCCTCGTAGTGGTCAGGTACCGGTCCGCAGCTTGGGAATTGGAGACTACTGAGATGAGGATTTACTTAGAAATAACAGACGGAATCTGTGTTGTGTTTTGGAGTAACTTACACAACAGTGTCAGTTTGTCACATTTTTTGTGTTCTTGTGTGTAGTTCTGTCCTCCTCTGTCTTAGAACTTCAAAAATGGAAGTGAAGAGTTTTTGCAGACTGCGTCTTTGACTTTGTGGATTGCCTCAGTAGGACTTTTTGCTTCTCTAGCTGCATTCCATCCCATCTGAGCCCCCTGCACACCTGCAGTCAAAGCAGCCGACATGTATTCTACCCAAGGTTTTGTTGCTAAATTTTGTATTTCAACTACTGAAACCGCACCAAGAAGGGCTGCTAATATTGCATATGTTGCACCACCAATAAACTTGGTCATTAGTGAATCATATGTTTTATTTTTAGCTGTGATTGTTATTTCCTCTGGTGACAAATGTGTTGATGACTGTCTCAGCCTCTGTTCCTCCTCCTGCATCTGCCTTTCTGCCTCTTTGAGCATCTCATTGGTGTAGCATCTCCCATGGTTTCCTTCAGTTGTCCTGTCAATGGTTTTTATCAGCTCTGCCACCTGGAACTGATTGCTCCTGTAAGATCGCCCTCTGCCTTCTTTCCAATATCTATTATCAACCACATGGCATCTGCCTCCACATTTTCCCACCAGATCCCTCAGCTGTTCATTCTGCGAAACAAAGTCCCGAATGGTCATGTCCTCTGGGAGCTGATCTCCATGAGTGAACACAACAGTGGTGTATTTCAGAGCATCCTCAGAAAAATGTCTGTATATCTCTTGGAAGACCGCTTTTTCCTGCTCTGTGAACTTTTCCACTCTGAACACAATGAGAAAAGCATGAGGCCCAGGAGCACACTCTGTGATACACCTGACCAAATCTTCCTTCTGCACTGCTTCAGCCATGCTTGTGTCAAAAACGCTGCATGTGTCGACAAGAGTGAGGCTTCTTCCATGGACATGTTTGGTTTTGACACACGTCTGTATTGATTCAGTGATGGGAAAGTGGTTTATCTTGAAAACCTCCTCTCCCAGTATGGTATTAGCCAAGCTGCTTTTTCCTGATCCCGTTTTCCCCAGAAGGACGATCCTCCTTGAAGTTGATGCTGAAAGACAAGATCAGTTTATTTGACTTTATCATATTTTTCCTTTTGTTGTGTACTTTGCCAGGAAGCATGTCTCAGTCTGTGTTATCATAGTCATGGTTTGGCAGGTCCCGCCCTGTCCCTCTGATTTTCAAAGAACTTGTTTGTGTTTAAGTCACACAAAAGACAAATATTAAACAGGGAAATATGTAGAACCTGATGAATGCACTTCAAATACACACAAATATATAGATGCAATTTCAAATACAGAAATACATGAATACATGTTAAATGCATGGAAACGCATAAATATGTATTGTAAGTATTGCAAATACATCAAAAGGTCAACATGCTAATGGATTTTCATGTTTGTAAATTAAGTGCAACACAAACCTGATGAAATCAGTTCCTTTATATCTTTAACACAGAGACAGGTGACACTGTTCCACCATAAGCATGGATATTGCTATCTTCTGCTGTCAGAGAACCAATTTAATGTTGACCTTTTAATTACTTTGTTTAATTTTTTTTATTGCTCAGATTTGTTTATCTTGAGAAACATGGCAAACTTTACTGTGTTGCTATTTGGAACATTGTTGAGGTGGGCGGAGCAAACTCTGGTCAATATGTTCTCCTGTTTAAGGCTTTTTTTGTTTTATTGGGTTTACACTTACTGTTCTCTAAGGCAGAACTGCTGCACTACATATGGCTGATGCAAAAGCGCACCATTGCAGAAGCAGAAACAGCTGCTTTAGCGTTGATTAAATAGGAAGGAAAAAGAAGGTTTACATGATACACAAAGACAGAAAACAAACATTTAGACTCTTTCTTGTGTTCAACAATCATCACTACACTTTTTGTTCCCTGTAGAACTGCACCCACTTTCATGTTTGACTGATCATATAACTGTTGCCAAGACAAATGTTCCGAAGGGGAACTGCAATAAGCTGCAACAAGTCCAGATTTGCATCAGAAAAAAAAGTAAACGAGTGAAAGCCAATTAAATACATGAGCAAGTATGAAAAGTAGGAAATGGTTTTAAGCAGATCAAACACAACGGCTTCATTTATCATATGTAAAAAAATGTATCAATAAATATCACATTTCTGGCGCTTTAAGACCTTTACTACCTTTACTTTTATCCGCTGAGTTCTTTTAGCAAATCAAACTGTTCCTGTACATGTAAAATTAATTGTCTAGCCTACTACATTCACAAATCTTATTGCAAATACCTGACAGCAACACAGATTGAATATGTGAATTCTACAGCATAATTTTGACATATTTAAAAAAAAAAAACCTGCATGCAGCTTAAACAGATCAATTTGTATTTAGGTCCCTATGTTTTAATCTCAAAGATCAGAGAAACGATTAAAAGCAAACTGTCTCCAGAGCTCACACAGAACTCATTTTTAGTTTAACTCACCGTTCATGCTGTCAAAGGAAAGAAGCACCAAAGTAGATCTCTGTTGTTTCTTCAGGGACACGACAGTTTTGTCTGTTCTGTTCTGTCTGTGTTCGCAGCTGAAGTTCTGTTCACGCAGTTTTTTTTTGGTTGCAAGTTTGACTGGTTTGACCGGTTTAGCTGCTATGGTTACACAATCATAGATTATAAGCATTTATAACCACAGCCATGGTGCAGAGGCAGAGCAGTTGACCTCTAGTCAGAAGATGGCAAGTTTGGTTCCCGTCATTCACACCCATGTGGCAAAGTGTCCTTGAGCATATCACTGCACCTTGCATTGCACATAGCTTCTGATGGATATGTGTTGGCATCAGTGTTTGGCAGCAGAGCTGCCATCAGTATGGCACTGGGACTCAACAGAGCTTTGGGCCGTCTAAGAGGGCGCCAAAGCCAGGGCCGATCCTGGCCACAGCTGCTGGAGAGGGCGCAAAATGACAATGACTAGGCTAAGGTTTTTTTTTTTGTTTTTTTTTTAAGTTCATGGCCTTTTGTACAAGCTTATAAGAGTTGGACACACCACTTATTTAGTTTAAAAATAAAAACAAAGTAATAACCTAAAATAAAAACAAAATAATTCAAAAGTTTGACGTGGCCAATAACTTTTCCTGGTGCAGCGCCCCTTCTTACCTGAAGTGGCCGCTGTTTAAGCTAGAGGGGTTTGGGGGTTGTCGCTGTTAGTGCTCCTTCCATGTTTACCATTTTAAGTTTAAAGCTTTATTAACACAGTTGATGTTGACATTTTCAAAGCTGTTTAGAAATGTCTCTTCTTGTTGGTCAAAGTGAATGCTGACATGAATTTTACAATGGATATAAAAATAAACAACATGGTTTCATGGCAGTGCAGTATATTTATTACAAACATAACTTGAATATGTTTTTCAATAACAGAGACAGTTAGGGGTTTTACTTCGTGGGCTTCTTTATGCATTCACTCAAATGTTACATTTCTAATCAGCATATACTCAGCATACCTGTCAGTAATATTTATCAGATGAAGCAATGCATCTAAAAAAGTCTGTGGTTAAATATTGTATCAGAAAGAGTCGTGTCAAGGAAAGTCTGTCCATGTTGCTGCTCAGCATCACATTTGTCATGCTCTGATCCTCTGCAGATGTAGATACCTCGGTAACAGACCCCAGCTCCTGCTCATTCATACATGCAGCTTCCTCGGCACTGAACTCCCAGCTCCACTGAAATCCCTGAGAAAAGCCACCAGCTGCAGTTGGTCTTTTATTCAGAAATCAAACTCAGCGGAATGAGGAGAAAGCAGGATATACTAGAAAAGCATTAGGGAGGGGTCAAAACACCAAAATCAGATTAAATTACATTTCTTCAGTCAAACACTTTGGTATTGCTCTGCAGAAAATCTCAAATGTTATATGACTTGATTATTTGCTTTTTACATAAGATTTTATTTATGTATTTTGTATATATATATATATATATATATATATATATATTAATACAAATACAATAGACATTGTATAATGGATGGATAGATCATACAATATAATTATTTTATTTAGCAAATGACAGGGATAATCTTATGATTATGGTAAAATATTACATACATAAATGCAGATATATGGTAAACCCCCAGTATTACATTGTGTATCCTACATAAAATAAATATACCTTTAAGGGTCATTCTTACCTTATCCATGGTTGACACAAGTGCAACTTCAAGTTGTGCGTCTGTTAAATGCCTTCTTCTCCGGAGCTGGTGCTTCAAACAGAATCTTCTCACCGACATTTCTGAAATGTGCGTGCGTTTGACTTTTCTGAAAGCACTCTGTCACTAAACATGAGCATTCTTCTAAATTAGCCATATTAGCATCTGCAGCTCGCCTCATATGCCCTCAATAAACCACTTTAAAAAAAATAAAGTTAAAAGCTAATTCTGGCTGACCCGGGTTGCTCAGAGGAAATAGCAAGAAACAAAATGGTACGGTCGTTATCCGTTTGCCCCATTTACGCTTTAATACAGGAAACAAAAAAACAATTCAATTTTTGTTTTTTCATTTTTTATTTTAAGATGAAAAAGGAAAAACGATTTGTTTTTCGTTTTTTCATTTTCCATTTTAAATTGAAAAATGAATGAACGTATGATATACCAATTAGAAAGGCTTGTAAGCAGCAAATTTTCTATAGAGACACGGAACAAACATTTCTAAAAAGTCGTGACAAAAGAACAAACTATTGTTTTCATTTTTTATTGTTCAAAACACCTAGAGCTAAAACCTAAAGACATGAACAGCAGTCCCACTGAATCTGCAGAGAATTTCACAAATGGATTCTTCTTGTTGTGTTTATAGTACAAAAAAAAAACCAGACACACAAGGATTATTGAAACCAAAATAGTCAGAATTTCTTTAATATCCATGTCATTCATGTGATTACAAGTCTTTTTTCCCCCAAAGCAAAGTTCCTGTTGTTGTCAGTATGGGAATATCAGCAGGAAAACATGTCAAAAACAAAACAAAACAAAAAAAGCACAAATCAAATTCTAAAAAATGTAATTTTTTAAAAATCTTTCATTCAGTCACCAAGATCATTTTTAGTAATTGTTAATCAGTTTTCATTCAAAATTGTTATGAAAGTTGAATGCTCTTTTAAGCCATTTCTCAAACAAGTCATCTTCTGTTCCTTCCACGGCTCCTTCCATCTGCTGCACTGCTGCTGCACCAGCGTCTGGCTGCATGCTAGCAACCGCCTCAGCTAACTGTTGGCCTGCTGTCACTGCAGACTCCAGCAGAGTGTCTTCAGGTGCTGCTTCAGATACTTGTATCTCTGGCAGTGGTACTTCAGCTTCTCCCTGCAGATATCTTTGAATGACCCATGCCGCTGCAATAAGAGCTAACCCTGCAAGAACTCCAAAGCCCAGAAAGTTCCAACGCCATAGTTTCTTTCCCCCCTCCAAATGTTTCTTGAAGGTGTTTATTTTGGCCTGCTTTAAAATATCTTCCTTTGACATGTTGCAGGATGATTTTCTAATGCGATCTGCTTCTAATTGTATTTCTTCTTCCACTTCCTGAAGCATGGAGTTGGTGTAGTGGCCTCCATTATTTAGCTTCAGGATGTTATCGATGTTATTCAGGAGCTGTGTAACCTGGAACTTGTTGCTCCTGTAGTCTTCCTGCTCTCCTTTCTTCCAGTATCTGTTGTCAAAAACATGGCAGCGACCACCACACTTCTGCACCAGGTTTGACAGAGCCTCACTCTGACTGACATACTCCTCAATAGTCATCCCTTCAGGGAGCTGGTCACCATGAGTGAAGACCACCACAACGTAGGTTAGGACCTCCTCTGAGAAATGCTGGCAAATCTGGGCGATTACAGCCTGCTCGTGTTCTGTGAACTTCTCCACCTTCAGCACGATCAGAACCACATGAGGCCCAGGAGAGCACTCAGTTATGCACCGCGCCATCTCACGTTTTATGTCTTCTTCTGAACTGTCAGGGGCCAATAGACCTGGAGTGTCAATCAAAGTGAGGCTTCTTCCGTTGACTCGTCTGGTCTGGCTTTCAGAAACGCAAAAGCTGGAGTCAAAGTTACAGACTTTGAACGCATTATTTCCAAATATGGTGTTGGCCAGACTGCTCTTTCCATTTCCTGCTTTTCCCAGCAGGAGAATCCTTAGAGGTTTTGGCACTAAAGATAGAAAAACAATAAGAAAAAAAAAAAACTTTAAATTTATGAGCTGCTTGTTTGCTTGTTTTAATTGGAGCTTTAGAAATAAACTAGAAGAATAAACAGAAAAGACGATGGTGAATATGTTTGCTCCTGCTTCTGTGCATTATTTATTATTAAGTTTGCTGGCAAAAACAAATCAATATAGCCTAACTGTTGACACTTTTCCCCTTAGGGTCGCCTCAGGAAAGCTTTTACTGACTCGCATATTTGGGTTTGGTAGGGATTTTTAGGTCGGATGCCCTTCCTGACACATCCCTGTATGGAACTGGAACAATGGAAACATGACCTTGGCCCCCTGACATTAACCTTATTGTTGACATAAATGTTACTTTTGAAATAAAGTTTAAGAAATTATTGCTATGTTATTTAGAAGAATTTAAAAAAGAGGAACCACATCATGACTTTACTCATTTTTTAATACCTTAAGAAGAAAAGCTACCAATTCATTTTTTGTTTAATGCCAGAGAAGATAATAAACAGTTTTCTTTTGTCAAAATGAAAATTTGTACAACAACAAAAATGAACAATTATCATTAAAAAACTACTATTCCGTTTTTTCCCCTCCAAAAACTGAAAACTGTTCCAATAAACAAACAAAAACAGGGTAAAAACGTTTAAAGCATCTATTTAAAAAAGCCTGTTAGAACATATTGAGATCAAAATTAAAAAACAAAATCAGTAAATCAACATTTGCTTTTATCTAGTTGCCATTTTTGGACATCTGTCTAACATCAAATATAATATGTTTTCACAATTCAAATCTAAATACAGTCTTTTCCTGAGAGGAAAACTCTTCAAAGAACTTACCGTCCATGTTGGAAAGAAATGTGAGCAGAAAATGCAGACGTCTCTGTGTTGAATCTTTTCTTCTTCTCTCCTGCTGTGACTGTCTTCTAAACCTCGCTTTTCTACCTGTCAAACTCGTTTCTTTGAACGGGTGTGACAGCAACAACGAAGTCTGCTGTTATTGATGAAGCAGTAGCACACTGACCTACCCTTTATTTTACAAATGAATGTCACCTTCAGAATTTTCATTTTATTTTTATTTCAGCAAAAAAAATAATTAAATGAATGAACGGCTTTCACTATCACTGTTAATATTGTAAATATGTTTAATGGTTGTAAGTCCATCTAGTGTCTTAAATGTAATCTTGGAAATATTAAATATTTACTGATTTATTGGATTTTAATCAATTTAACTGTATAAATGTAGGAGTTTTTTGGATCCCTCTAGCAACTCTACGTTGCAATGCTAAATGCAATGTTAAAGAAGAAACAATAAAAAAAATAAGGTTGGTACAATGAGACATTGCTGATTGAGTTTTTTTAAATGCATTTTGGTTTAAATATTCTTTTACTTATGTGAAACAGGTAACATTCATGTTGTTTTTAGCTGATCATGCAAGATTTTTTTATTACCACATTAAAATGAAGGTTAGATGAGTGTCACAGATGAGCAATGTGTTGATTCTGCAGAAAAATGCTGAAAATTGCTCTTTTTTTAAATAATCTTTGATTCAAGGTGAAAAACTAACGATAGGGAGAAAGATGAAGGTTACTTCAGTACACACAACTAACTTAAATAAAATAAATGTTTTCCTTTTTGCAGTCAAAAGCAACTCAGAAAATCCTGTTATACTTATGTTTACATGCAACATCATCCTGTGAAATGTACGGGTTTAACTTTTGATAAAAGCTTAGATGCCACATAACATTATTAGAGGGGTTATATTTGTGACCTGTTTAGAATGTAATGGTTAAAAAAATTGAATTATATTGTATTGAGCACTAAAACTGTTCCATTATTTTCTTTTCAGGTGAAGACGGAGGACACCTTTAAGAATTATGACTTACTGTCATGTTATTTAAAAAAGCCGCTGCCTATTATTGGAAAAAATAAAATCAGATTTTCCTTTTACTTTGAGGTGGAGTGCATTTTTGTTCTTCATGTGACAAAAGAGAGCTGTCGTGTTTGTTTTTGAGACACAACAGTTTCAGGAAACAAAACATTGGTTGTGTTTTTGCAGTCCATATTCTTTCTATTGTTCAGGTTAAAAATAATGATATTATTGTTTGAAACAATTTTTCACAGGGGAGCTGAATGTAGTTTACTTTTGTTTACCAAAGAAAAGAGGCCTTCTCTGGTAACTCCTCAAGGATCAGAGATAGAAACTGTGAACACCCTTTAAACACCTTGACATTGAAAGCAAGCAGCCTGTTTTCCAGCCGATGCTCTAGACTTCATACTGCCAGCTGCTGCCTTTGCTTGCTCCTGTCTCTCTGCTGCTCCATTTCACCCCAAGCCTCATAAATCCCCACAGCTTCAAATTTAGCAATTTAATGTAAATTAAACAGACAAACTTCTGCTTTGAGCCTGTTGATCCTCTTCTTCCTCCCCATTTTTGACCTTACAGCTGTCCCTGAGAGCTTGTTTTGCTGCTTTTTTATCCTTAAAGTTTTAAAGATGCACTAACAGTGGCAACTGGGTGGTACAATTAGATTTGACATTTGAGTTTTTCCATGTCTGTATCATACTAAAAATGTTATGATTAGTACGGAGAATATCCAGTATCGCTTCATGTCCAAACATTTTTAGTTGAAATGATGGACAGAAGTAATCATCCAATGAGCGATGTCCCATTGTACCTACCTTTTCCAGTTTCTTATTGTTTCATTTTTTAACATTTAATTTTGATTTCTGGAAAGTCCTTTTTTTCTGGAATATGCTTCATGCTAACCATAAAACTGTTATTAGAATGAGGAGATTGAAAACGCATTTGAAAAGAAAAATCAAACATCAAAACTCAAATGTCATCATTAAATCAGTGATGTCTAAAGTATCTAACTTTTCTGGATTTTGCATTGTGTTTTGTTTTTAACATTTCATTTTGATTTCTGGAAATTAGTTTAGCCTCTAACATATTTCCTTCTTATTTTATTTATTTTTTTGGAATTGTGTTTTGTTTTTTTAAATGTAATATTGTTTTTTTAATTGTTATACTTTTTTAATTGTTGTGATCTTAAATATGTTTTTGCATTGCTTGATTTGTTGTGATTTTCCCTTTAGGGTCACTGTCTATGTAACTACTGCTCTCTTCTGCCAGACAACAACTGAATTAATATAAGTAGGACACATGTTCTGTAGAGAAAAGTGTTTTGCAAAAATGTAGGGAAGTGCTCTTTTTTTAACATCTTTGATATAAGATGAAAAGCTAAATAAAATTTAGTTTAAGACAAAAATGATTGCACATCCTAATGATAGGGAGCAGGATGAAGGTAACATGCGCACAACTAGTTTACATAAAATAAATGTTTAGCTTTTTATAGGCTTGTTCCAGTTTAGGCCATAAAAATGTCACATAAATATTCCTTTAAAACATTGTTATGCATTATGATTTGTTCTTTTGTCTAATTAAGCTTTAAAGTTTCTTCCCATATATGTCAGATCTGTGACAAAACTGTCTTACATAAGAGCTTGCTTTTCATTGTTGTATAATTAAAAAAGGTCATGAGTCATACTGCATACAGAGCTGGGTATTTTCCAGAAACAAATCTGGAAATAACTGATCTGATTCAACTTTAAGAGCTTGACTTCTGGTCCTCCCAGAATGGATGTAACTTATTTCTGAGAAGACACAATTCAGAGCACCTGAACATGAGAAGAAGGAAACAATAAAATTATCTGTCTATCTATCCATAAAATTATATTAATTATATATATATTTCTTATATATATAATTCTTATTATATATTATTATCCTCATAAAAAATATTTTAAAGGTTTTGTAATTTTTTTCTTTCAGTTAATGTTAATGTATTTGCATGAATAAACATATATATTTTTATGCACATATACATATTTTTCCTGTGTTTAAAATATATGTAAACTCACAACAAAGATGGATGTGAACAAAGAGTTATGTGATCGTGTGACTTGATGAAGAGTTGCTGCATCCTCAAAATAGTAACCTGCTGTTTTTTATTGCATTAAATGTTGTTATCATCCATTTAAAATTCAGATTTTAAACTCTTAAAAATACGGAACGTGGAAGTCTTGACAAACTTTCTCTTTCTTAGTCGTTACCAGAAAAGTATATGTCTGTCTTGTTCAATAAGTTTATATAATAAACTGCTGTTTTTGTGAGGCTAAATAATAAAACTACAATGTTGATACAATAAAAGATTATAAAACAACCCAAAAAATGACATAACGCAGCACTGTAGACCATATTTGTCAACTGTATTTATTTTTTTACTTTCACATCCATTTTGTTTGTATGATTTTTTTAATGATAACAAGACAAAAACATTAATAAGTTTGTGATTAATATTTTCTATTGAGCTTAATTAACTGCAAAAAGGAATCAAACAAGAACTGTTACAATATGATTTTTAATTGTGACAAAAATTTAGGGGAAAAAAAGGTCTTCAGTTCAGAATCTAATCATCAACCTTCAGGTTCATGTTTGAATATGCTGTGACATCTACACATGCAACATGAAGACAACTTGACATATTTTCATGATTTTCTCATCAGTTATTGGCCACACATCCCTTTCTACTGGAGCTCAGCTTCTCCTCAGATGATGATCCTCAGATGACACTGTCTTCATTCTTGCTTCTCCGAACATTTCTGTCATCTATTCTAACCCCAGTGACCCCAATGGTTCCCCATCTCTCACAACTTTTACTACTCCACCCAAGAACATCTTCAGTAGTTTTTGTAAACCAATCCCTGAAGTTTCCTCTAGCATCTTCTCAGCCACAACATCTTTAGCCTTTTGTGGGCTTTCATCTGCTGGAAGCTTTGCCTCCTCCTTTTCTATTTTTTTCATCACTGCTTGAAGCATTTCACTTGTGTAGTAGCCTCCATTGTTTGCCTCAACAATCTTGTCAATGGTGTTAAGCAGCTCCTTCTTTTGGAAAATGTTGCTCCTGTATTCTTCCTGCTGGCTGTTATTACAGTACTTGTTATCGATGACGTGGCAGCGACCACAACACTTCTTCACCAGGTCATCCAGCTCTTTGCTTTTTTGGACAAACTCCTCGATTGTAGTTCCTTCAGGCAGCTGGTCACCATGAGTGAACAGCACCACTGTGAACCTTAAAGCCTCTTCTGAGAAGTATTGGGTAATTTTCTCCACAACAGCCTTCTCCTGGATCGTGTACTTTTCCACTTTGAGAACAATAAGGAACGTGTGAGGACCAGGAGCGCAATTAGTGATGCACTTCAAAATCTCAGGCTTTATCTCCTCCTCAGATGTATCAGTGTCAAATATGCCTGGAGTGTCCACCAATGTGATCCTACTTCGACTCAAAGACTTAGACTCTGCTTTACATTTACTTGTTCCAGATTGTGCACTATGGTTGACTTCAAACAGCTTCTCTCCAAAGATGGTGTTGGCAAAGCTGCTCTTTCCACCTCCAGTTTTTCCTAAGACCACGATCCTTCTCTCTGGCTCTGGAACACAACAGTGTAATGGTTTGTTTTACAATTCCTGTCTAATCTGATAAAGGTATAAATGCCTGGTTGTGCTAAAAAAATGAAATATTGGTGAATTATTCAAAAGATCATCTATTTTTGAAACTAGCAAAGTTAAGGTTTTCAAGTATCACAAATAAAATAAAAAGGTCAAACTGAGTCATAATCATATGAAATGCACAAATTAACATGTTTTTTTCAGTAAATTAGGTTTATCCTGCCCATCTGAATTGTTATAAATAAGCAAACTTACCGACCATGTTGGAGGCAAACAGCAATCAGAGCGACTCATGTACTGTTGAGGTTGTGTTTTTATGTGAGTGACTCCGCCTGCTAAACTCGTTCCTGAGCAGCATTATTCAGACGAATTCACAGTGCTCACAGATTTGAAAAGCCTGACCCTTTCATTCAGGCTGAAGAAAGTGCAGTTATTAGTTGTAATATTTCTTGATCTATGAATCTCTCTCTCTCTCTCTCTCTCTCTCTCTCTCTCTCTCTCTATATATATATATAGGCCACGCTTTGGTCTCTGGAGTAAGATGCTGTGGCCTATAGTGTGAAAGGCTTCACTGAGGTCTAACGGAACTGGAATGGAGATTAGTCCCTTTTCTGAGGCCAAAAACAAGTCATTAGTGACTCTAACTAGTGCAGTTTCAGTGCTATGGAGAGGTCTGAACCCTGACTGAAAATCTTCAAAGTGGCTATTGTCCTGTTGGTGGCAATATAACTGTTTAATTACAACTCTTTTTAGGATTTTTGAAATAAATGGAAGATTTGATATTGGCTTGTTGTTGGCCAGAATGTCAGGATCCAAACTGTTTTTTTTTTTTTTTTTACAGAAGATGTTTAATAACTCAGACTCAAATCAAAACACATAAAAAACAGCATTTTGATTACATTTTATTGAACATTTTTTTAAGGGAATTACAAGAATGACATGATGTTATGACTGGCTCTGAATCGTAACAAATAAGAAGGGAGACAGAACCGGTTGTATCACTCTTGGTTCTTTTAAAGATTTTAAAGAGGAAAAATAAACTGAATTCCTGAATGTGTGCTGTTGCATGAGTGTCTGGAAATGCAGGTGTATGTCTGTAAATAGAGCAAAACCTAAAAGAAGCCAAACTGATGAACATATGCAGGGGAGCTGCAAAGACACAGAGCTGCAGCAATGGCCCTGGCTGTGGCAGGAAGCCCCAGAAGAAGAGTCTCCCTCAAGAGCTCCTAAGGTGAATCTTTATTTCCAATCAGCTGATTTCCAAAAACCTGCATCTGTGCAGGAGGAGAAGAAACAGGGCAGGAACCAGAAACACAGCCATATGGCCCAGGGCCGTAACACATGATCATTGAGGATAATTTACCTCATCTCAAGCCCACAGTCAGCTGATGATGCTGTTTGACACATACACAGCTACATTAAACTGAATTAATGTTTCATGAGCTCTTGCTTTAAACGTTTCTAGTTTATTCATTTTCTGTAGGGGCAAGCCCCTGCGACGGACTGGCGACCAGTCCAGGGGTGTACCCTGCCTTCGCCCATGAGTAGCCGGGTTGGGCTCCGGCAACCCCGTGACCCCGAAAGGGATAAAGCGGATTGGAAAATGGGGCAAACCCCCATATGAGTGCATGTGACTTTGGTATTAACTGGTGCGGATTTAAGAATCATTGTGCGCTGGGATAAATCGTGTGTGTTCAATATAAATTCAAAAGGGACATGCAAAAAACCAAGTCGCTCAAGTGAAGCAGGGTTAGCTGGAAAACAAGCAGGACGGTAGCCCTCGAGGAACAGGGTTGGAGACACCTGGGTTAGACCGTAACATCCACGTTGAATGTAGAAGCTAATGCTAACAAGTCTTTGACGAACTCCAATACCTCGAAATGGAGTTACGGTCACGACCAAACTAAGAAAATTATTTTTGGGTCTTACCTTTACTTGGTGTTCACGAGTAAAGTGATGTCCTCTGGTCTTCCTTTTGACGCTTTCTTCAGAAATATGTTCGAACGTTGCTCGTGCTGACGTACGGACGATCCACGTGATTAAAAAAAAAAAAAAGTGTGCACATGCGCACACTTTTTTTTTTCCCCCAGATGCATGTCTTCCGGAATCCCAGCTTGAGATGGTATATTTCCATGGCTGGTAGAATTATTCATTCTTGCACTTTTGTAGTGTTTCCAAAAAAGAAAAAAACTGAAAAATTGCTGTTGCTAGCCATTCAATAAATGACAGAAAATTCCAATTCTTTGAACTTGGAGCCTTTATTTGGTCCCTCTGAACAAACCAACAAAAAAAAATTATATATTTTCCTAAATATATAAGTTTCAATTTGTATCATATTTAAAACATCAGGGCACACAGCTCAAAGATATCTTTTTTCCTGAGTTGACAAAAACTTTCCAAGACCCCCAAAAAATACAAGAAATTTGTATTTCCATTCCATTGCTCTTGTTGAATTGCGCGTTTCAGTCATTTCTTTAAAGAACCACAACTTGTCACAGGAATGGGATGGAAATTTGCTTTTTTTCCCCAACATCCTTATATTGTTTTCTCTTCATGACTGGGCCGGATAAGGGCACCTGATGGGCCAGATACGGCCCGCGGGCCGTATGTTTGACACCCCTGGCTTATTTCATGCAAAATAAACTTTTTTTGAGCTTTTAAGTTTATTATAATGTTAATTCTCACAAAAAAATCCCCAAAGCAATATTTTGCTTCATTGACGCATCTCTGACCATTCTTCTAAAACCCTGCTCTCTGCACACCAGCCCCTCCCAATCCCTAATAGCAGGGTAGTAACTGAATAACTGGGTCTCCATGTTCATACATATGAACATGGATGATCAGCCCTTCCACGAAGAGTCTGCTGCCAACACACTCACCCACTTTTTCAGCTGGCAGAGATCTGCAAAACACTTTCATTTTATATGCACAATATGTACATACATATTTGCAAAAGTTCTGATGTTGTTTGTTTTCGTGGGCAAAATGCAGACACACTGCTGAGACTGGCTATAGACTGATGGCATGAAAGGGATGGCATCCACAAGGAGTGAAAGACAGAATCTCAGAGATCGAGTCGTCTTACTTCTGTGTGGGAAAAGAACTAACGATAATAACTCATATTTCATTAAAAAAAAGTTCTTTAGTGTGCCAAAGATATGATACTATTTATCTGGAGACCGTTTACTTCTTTGGATATAGTTTGCCCCAGTTGAGTTAAACATCCTGTGTTTAACCGCTTAAGGCCTGTGCTAATATTTGAGCTAGCCCTCTACACGCATAGTCACAGGGCCCCAGTTAAGCTGAATTAACTATTGTGGTAATATATATAACCCAACATGAGATGTGGATGTCAGGTCTGAAGAGGTTAAACATGACCGCCGCTGCCTCCTCTTCTGCTGAAATCCAAAGAAAAGTAAATACTCTAATGTTCTTTTCAAAACAAACTAATTTTCTTTAAAAAGTGTGTCATAAGATGTTTGCATATGAGTCTTGAGCATAAATAAGATGAAATGTTTTCCATTGTGTATTTTTAACAAATATTTGCAAAAACAACACTTGTCGAAATATTTATTAAGTAAAATCAATGTTATTTTCTTTACAATTGCAGTTTAGGTTACCAGTGATGGTCTTTGTATCAGAAAGTGCAGCTGAACAAAACCATCACTGCGACTTGGCAGAGATCCGCATCTCCTGGTTCGGATGGAACAGACGGCTTTATCTTTTTTATGCATACAAATTGAGAAGCGTCTGATTTTCTCATTAGGAGTGCGGAACTAGTCATCAGGATGAAACAGGAGGTCCAGTAAAAAAAGAATAGAAGAAAAAAAGAAATACCCAACACTGAAATTCATTTTCATTTTGTTTTTCAGTGAGTAGGAATGTACACTTCAGGATAATGTATTAGATTCCTAAAATTTCAAAAGTAGAGTTGTTATTGATTATGCTTTTTTCTAACCATGACATTACTCACAAAAGCTTTTCCTCTTACTTATTTGAATTCAGTTTTTACTCGATATGATTGAAAAACATTTCCATCACACCTTTGCTCTGTGACAGACAGCCATCATGTCAGGTGACTGTTTAAAGGAAAAAAGTCCCTACTTTATTTTAAATTAAGACAAAAAAAGTACAACATTTTCAGTGGTTACTGTTTGTAATGTTTAGAAATATTCTGAGCTCTATTCTCAGAGTCCACCGCAATCATCAAAACAATCACAATCTCCTTATACAAACACATGCATTGAAAAGCAGAAGGTGATATTAATATGAGTATTTGAGAAAGACATATCAAGTAAATAAATAGTCAGAGAAGAACGCCATTCAAATGAACTCGTATCCCTTTGAATGGTGTCAGCCAGATCACTTGATGAATGTTCCAGTAGAGGGCGCCATAAATCCATGAAAACATTGTCTTTGTTCCTTAACTCTTTCCATTGTTGAATTTCCAATCAATGTAAGTATATATAACAGACAAACCTCTGCTTTGAGCCCGTTTTTCCTCCTCTCCTTCAATGTGTCCCTCAAAGCTGCCCCTGATGCCTTGTTTTTCTGCTTTTTCATCATTACTTTTTAATTTTTACATGAATGTTTAAAAATATGTTTGATTTTTGATTAATATGTTAAAATAATGATAAGAATAATTGAGTTTTGGTGCCCCCTCCAGCAGATGGTGCCCTAGACAGCCGCCTAGGTCACCTATGCCCAGGGTCGGCCCTGCTCTTGACCATTCAAGTATCAGTGAATCCACTCATGGATGTTTCTTCTGTGACGAGCCCAATTACAATGAAGAGTATTAGGAAAATCGAGTCCCCTCTCATCGCTGGTCAGTTGTAGGGTTTTCATACTCAACCTTGGCCTCTTTTCCCTCCAAATATATTTTGAGAGGTCACATTCAATCTCTCTTGCCATTTTGTTTGTGAAGTACATGGAAAGGATCTGTATAGGAAAGAGAAGTCTGGGTAGAACACTCATTTTGATGAGACTAATTCTACCCATCCAGGATAGTGATATGTCCATCCATCTAGTGAGATCTTTTTTTTTATATATTTTTATGAATCATGACCATATTCATCTTCAAGATGCTTTGAATATTTGGAATAAAATGAATCCCCAGATAAAAAATAGTTATTGGGAGAAAAGCTTTGATTGGAGTTTCAATAAAATGTTTATTTATTTTCTCTCAAATGAAGAATCCGCCACACATCAAATAACTATAAATCAGAGCATATTTCCTTAGTGTCCATTCTCATTTGGGAATATACATTTTATTAGGAGGGCTTTGGTCTATCTCAGGATTCAAGGTGCAGTTAAAATCACCTGCAAGTGTAGCATATGGAGTTACATTTGCAGAAACATCTCATATAGTTTCTGCAAAAAAGTAATTAAAGTAGACATTTGGACCATATGTGCATTACATAAAAACACGTTAAAACACCCCTTGACGATTACGTTTCTGCTCTGCTCATGTTTGACGCCGGCCGTGGAGCAGCGGAAGGGCGGTTAACCTCTTTTGGAAAATTGCAGGTTTGATTCCCGCCTTGCCCGTCCATGTGTGGAAGTGTCCTTGGGCAAGACACTAAACCCTAAATTGCCTCTGATGGAAGGTTGGCGCCAGTGTTTAGCAGCAGGGCCGCCATCAGTGTGTGAATGGGTGAAAAGGACAGTGACTAATGCGCTTTGGTCCTTCATGTAAGGTAGATAATCAATATTTTAATAAATGTAAGGTAACACGTGTCTGTGAGTATTTCTACGAATGAGTCTATTCATATGAGTAATTACACTGTCAAATAGATGACATCATTCATTATATCATACATTATATCTTAAATGGATTTATTGTGTATCTACATCTCTGAATGTGCATTTGTATTATTTTATTACAGGACTCGATTTTTTAATCAATCAATCATCGAGCGCGTCTAGATTCTATTAGGTTTGATGTTTATTAAAGTCGTATTAATTAGAAGCTCCTCCCACCTGACAGGTTGGGATTTGCGAGTGTTTGGCTGATCAGAGTCAGAGCAGCAGAGCTTCCAGGTGTTTCCTCTGCTGTTCTGCCACCATGGAGGACATCCACCTGCACCCCGTTTTCCTGGAGACTTCCAGACCTCTAGAAGGAGTGAGGATGAGGAGAGTGGAGCGCTATTTCAGTGTGAGGCGCAGATCAGGCGGAGGAGACTGCGGACCTCTGACCACTGTGCGCCCAAACATTTACAGGATCGACTTCAGACACCGACGAGGTACAGAAGCATTCTGAATGAAAAACAGGGAACTGCTATTTTTAAACATTAAGAACATTCTGTATTATATATGTTTGTTTATTTGTCTGCTATATAATTTGTTTTGTCTCTCTTACTGAAACCTGAAAATCAGATCATAACGTGTCGTTTTTTTTCCCCAGTGGGTCAGACAATTTGTAGTTTGGATTTTTCTTATTTTTATTGAAATGTACATTTTTCCCATTTTGATTAAAACGCGAAGTGAAAACGAGAAACAAGGAAAACGAAACTAAACTCCTCCAGTCAGGCCTTCGTCTGACGTCAAGTGTGGGTGTGGCCACAAAGTTACAAAACAATCAAAGGTCAGCTAAGACTGAGCATGAAGCATCAAAACACAGCACATAAAAGGTTGAACAGAGGGGTCCAAGGGAAGAAAGCAATTAAAAAAATGATTTCAGAGCATTTTCTGAAAAATCACAGAATTAAAAAAAGGGGAAGAAAAAGTAAAAGCATCACCAAGTGTTTGGATTTTATTTTTCTAAAAGTTCCAAGTTTTAAGTCCTTAAATTATGTGAATTTGTAATAGATTGAACATATTTTCTAATTTCACAGTTGAAAACAGGTTAAAATTGTTTAGTTTGGGTATATTTACATTTATAAATGTTATTTAGCTAAAAATAAATACATTAAGTAAGTAGATCCTGTTGTTTCCCTTGTCTATGAAAACAACAAAAAACAAGTATGTTTAAAAGACAAGAAAACAATGTCTTAAATACCAGACCAAAATGTTGTTTGTGTGCAAAATCAAGATAAATATTTAGATGGATGTTGGAAGCATTGCAACAACATCCCAAACTTTAAACTTTGTTAAAGTATTGACAGTTTTAAAAAGTAAATTCCAACTTCAACAAAAGTTTTATCCTTTACCCCATGAGAGGAAAAATGATATTCTCCTTCAGCGCTGTCAGACGCCTCCTCCTGTTCTTATTGATCCAGCAGGTTAAGTTGAAAACAGATAAGTCAAAAATAATAACCCCAAAAATCTTTAAGCCTCACAATAACAGTCTGTGAGACTTTATTTCATTTTGTAGTAAAATCCAGTTCAGTAAATGTTGAACCATAACTGTTAACTTGTCTGATTTTGTTGTTCAGCCTTCTTCATTGTGTCAGGTCATCATTAATGCAGCTTTGCTCCATGTTTGAAATATTTTGTGTCAGACCAGCAGGAAGTCCTGAGAAGATCCCCGCATGTTGTGGAGCTGGAAGATGGTCCTGTGGAGATCAGAGTCAGTAGCAGCTTGGAACATCCCTCCTCTTCCAGCTGCAATACCTCACCTTCTCCAGCAGAGGTCAGTCTGGGAGCTTCTGAGTTATGGATTTGCACATTTTCTCAACAGCTTTTTTACCTTTTAAATAGAAAAAGATTCATCTTCACAATAACAATTTTCGGAACAAAATACTCTAGGAAATTTAGTATATTTACCTCTATATTTAGCTTCTAAATGCAGACATGAGAACAGTTTTAAGGTTTTAAAATGTCACTGGAGTGTCTCAATCTGATGTTAAATTATTTAAAAGTGTTTAATTTTATATTGTCGCTGCTTTTAAATAAATAGTTAATTTTCAAAAAATATTAAAGAGTCATCGCTCCCATTTGAGTGTCTTTAAAAATCTGCAGCAAAGACTTAAAAAAATTTAAAGAGTCAAATCCTTTAAACTGGATCACATTCCCATTTTCTTTACAGAACTCCGATGTTGTTCCAGATGAAAATCATCAGTCTCTGTCACTGAAAGAAAACCAGGAGTCTGAGCTGGAGCTCATGTCTGCACACTCTGCAATGCTTCGCCCACAAGAGGGAGGGGCTTCATCTGGGACCTTGACTGGTTATTCTGGTGAAGTTAGCCATGGGAAACCAGAGTGGAGCAAAAACACTGAGGGGTCAGTGACCAGCTTTGAGGAAAGTCCAGACTCAAAGGAGGCAGACCAGAGCACTGAGGAGTGTGGGGACGTAAGCAAAGCTGCGAGGACTGTTGAGGAAAATCCTCCAAAACACGATGAAACGTTTGCTTTAGAGAAGCACTGTCCTTCAGATGAGAGACTGAGTGAAACATTTGCAGCAAGCAGGGACAGATTCTGTGACTCGGATGTTGAGACAAATACAGATGATGCTGGAGCTGCTGGGGGGCGTGTCCATGTTCAGATAGTCCAGGGAACCATCGAGATGCAGGAGGTTGGATATTTTTTTTAACCTAAAATGCTCAGTAGAGATTGATTCCATGTTTTGTTTAAAAAACGTTTTGCTTCTGCATTGATTGAGAAATGTATGATCTCCAGATTAAATGATATGACAGACTTTACATTTTATTTTATTGTCCAAGTTATTTTTGAGTTAAAAGTTGTGCTGTCATTAAGAACAGTTTACAGGCTCAGCACTGAACCATGAACCAACATTTGAACGTCTTCATTTTCTTCGTGTGTCCTGTTCTTCCCTCAGACAGACGCTCTGGTGTCTCCCATGGTCGGCCATGATCCTCTGTCTACTCGTCTTGGAAACATCCTAGAAAACAAAGTTGGCTCTCGTCTCACTGCAGGCTTCAGAAAAGAAGAAGGAGACAAATGGATGCCGGGGGACTTTGTGCTGCTAGAGGGACTGCCTGGACTTCCTTCTAACGCTGTGTTCTTCCTCGATCTCATTCCATGGGATGGAGATGATGATGGAACTGCAGTTCAGGTGAGATCTTCTTTCTGGAGAAGATCTCTGTGTGAATTTTGTCTCTCAGACAAACAAACTCATTGGTCTGTTTCTCTGTACTCATCTTAAAATGATGAACTTTGATCATCTTCAGGTTCTCAGGTTGGGGATCAACAACATCTTAGCTTCCTGTGATGACAAAGGCTTCAGATCCGTGGCTCTTCCTGCACTTGGAGATGGGATTGTCCTTCGTTTTCCCATCAGTTTGGTAGCCAGAGTTTTACTGGAGCAGCTTTATGAATATGAACGTGAGCGAGCCAGCAGCACAGACCTCTCAGTTCGTATTGTCCTTCTGCCTGAAAACCAAGAAGCTAAAGAGGTGGGAACATCAGATTTCACATTTTTAAAAGTGAAAGAACATTTTCCAATTGATTTGAGTTTTCTTGTAAAAAAAAAAAGACAGCAAATTGTGTCGTGTGCTACTTTAGAACACCATCTGCTTCAGACATTCCTGTAGATCTTCATCAGGTCAAGGATGACTTATTGTGTACTCAGACTGAAAAAATAGTTTTCCAGTTCCCCTGTACTGCTTGTTACGTATTAGCTGATTCAAGTGATTCCACATTCCGATTGACTGAACACATCGGATTTAGGTAGTTAGCATCAAGCAGTTCAAGGACACGCAATGTTGTGGAACTTGAGGACCCAGGGTTGGACAAACTTGGACTAGATATGGCAGGGGTTCTGATACTTAACCCTTTATTGGCCTTACAGGCTTCACCATTCTGGAGTTGTTCATGGTGAAAGAGGGCTAGCTGGTGTGGACTTACTGTTGAGCCCCTGCTCAACTCCCAAGTGTTGGAGTTCTTGATGGTGGACAGTGGAGGGTAGCATCCCTGCATCCCTGCACCTTCAGGCAAAGGATAGTTCTCTGACTGTGTCTGAAAAGCAGTTCATAGTGGCCAACCTTCTTGATGTCTTCAAAGGGGTACTGGAAAGCACCCAATGGAGGATTCCATTGTCGTCCTGGGAAACTTCAACACCCATGTGGGCAATTACAGTGCCATCTGGAAGAACATGACTGGGAGGAATGGCCTCCCTGATCTGAACCCAAATGGTGTTCTGTTGTACTTTTGTGTTTGTCACAGTTTATCCTGTTGTAAGGAACAAGTCAGGTTAAAAAAAAGTAGCAGCTGGCAGAAAAAACAAATGTTTAAGTTGTTTATTGAGACCAGAAGTCTTAATTTGGTGAAGAGGCTGGACTGGGCTGGCAGGTAATTTCAGAAGCAGAGAATTCAGAAGGCTTAAGATGGCTTCAGTATGCGGACAATCTGGCAGCCAGTGGAAGAAAAGAGTGAGGGTGATAAACTGGAGTCCTGATGAAGGAGAATGGGTTACAGCTAGGTCAGGCTGGTAGAGGGAGGCAGACCAGGAAATCAAACCTTCTGCAGAAGTGGAGAGCAAAAGAACATGGATCCATTTCAGATTAACTTCAGCCATGTGTTTTGGACACTTTGGTAAAGAGAGGGACAAAACTGTCAACCAATAACTACCTGATGGTGAGTTGATCCCCTGATGGAGGAGGAGGCTGGAAAGGCTTGACAAGTCCAAATGCACTGTGAGGGATGCTGTCGAGCTGAAGAAGGATTCCTACAGAGCCTGGTTTGTGAGACTCTCGGGGCAGCTGACAGGTACCATCAGTCCAAGTGTGCTGTCAGTGCCCTGTCAGTTGTAGAGGCTGAAACTCAGTCTTGGGAGGAATGAGGCCCAACGTGAGGTGGACTCCAGCATTGCCACCCTCCATCACAGGTTCTTTTAAACTTTATGGAAAGAAATTGTCGGCACAGCCAGGGGACTGAGAGGGAATGGTATGGGGCCACAAGATCTCATCTCTATTTTTTGCAAATAATGTTGACCTGCTGGCGTCATTGGGCCTGGACTTCAAGTGCGCATTGGGATAGTTGTGTGTGAGCTAAGTGGGAAAAGGCTTGAATGAGGGTCAGAACTGTTAAGTTTGAGATCACAGTGCTCAACTGGAGAAAGGTAGTTTTGTCCTTTCTTGGTGGACATTGAGTTACTGCCAGGTGGAGGGGTTTGGTGTTGCGTGGTTGTTGTTCCAGTCCATTATGGTGAAAAATGACCTGAGTCAAAAAGTGAAATAAAACCGTTTTCTCACTTTCAACTGTGCAGTGTACCTGAATCTTGAAACATGGCTACAGTCATCATAGCCTACATCAGTTCCACTTTACTGATATATTGATCACCTTGACACTTGTTTAAACTCCTCCTTTTCTCTGCAGGCCTTCACATCGGCACAGGAAGATTTCAAACTCAAAAGTGAGTGTGGGAGTTCAAGATAAAATCTGAATATTTTCTAAATGTATAAAGGAGCAGATTTTTGCAATTAAGAACCAACGAGAAAGCTTGTTGTGCTTAAGAGTCATTTTTCCTTCTCAGGATCAAGGAGGATCATCCTGCTGGGAAAAACTGGATCTGGAAAAAGCCACTTGGCCAACACCATATTTGGAGAGGAACTCTTCACTGCATATCATTCTGCCAACTCTGGAACGGTTTCATGTCAGGCTGAGACCAAATTTATCAATGGAGCAGACGTCACTTTGGTGGACACCCCTGGTTTCTTTGACACGAAGCGATCTGAGGAGGAATTGAAGCCAGAGATCACCAGGTGTCTCACAGAGTGCTCTCCTGGGCCCCATGCTTTTCTCATTGTGTTTAAAGTGGGCAAATTCACTAAACATGAGCAGGAAGTTATCGACAAAATCTGCCAGCTTTTTTCCAATGATGCTCTGCAGCACGCTGTGATTGTCTTCACTCACGGTGACCAGCTGCCCCCAGAGATGACAATTGAAGAGTTTGTTGCAAAACACAAGAATCTAAGCGAGCTGATGCAGAAGTGTGGGGGTCGGTGCCTCGTCTTTGACAACAAACACTGGAACAACAAACTGCCTCATCAATACAGGAGCAACCAGTTCCAGCTACAAGCTCTGCTTAAAACAATAGACAGGATGGTGGCAGAGAAAAATGGAGCCTACTACACCAATGAACTTTTACAGGAAGCGGAGAACTTAGGAGAATCAGCAGCAAGCATACCTAATTCCAGGAGATTCTCTTGGCTCTTCTCCTGGTTTAAAAAAAATGGTTAAGATTGTGTGTGTATGTTTCGTGGAGACAATATTTATTATGTACACCACAAATGTTTTCTTCTGTATTTTTCTCAATTATTAAAGGATCTTTTTTTTATATAATTGCTGCTTTATTACCATTTTCTTATGTGCCAGCATTATTTTTGGCCCTCTTATATTGTATTTTATGCTTTCTAATAAAGCATGAAAGTATTTTTAATTGTTAATTTATAATTTTAACCAAAAACCAATGTTTTCTGTAAAAATGTGGGTTTGAGCTTGCCCCTAGGTATGACTAAATGTGTGTGATTGTGTGGGCCTGCTACAGGTAGGGAACCTGTCCAGGGTGTACCCTACTATTCGCCCAACAGTAGCCAGGAAAGGCTTCCGGCAACCCAGTGACCCCGTAAGGGGTACAGCAGGTACATCGTTTTTTTTTTTTTACTTTGACTGCAAAAACAGTTTAAACTGATTTGCAAACAATTGTGGCATTTAGAGCACTTTCAGGCATTTTCCTGTTCTTTTTTTCCTCCAAACATAGACCAGTTTTCATGAACTTGTCTGAATTTGAGTATTTGTCAAGATGACAAATGACACAGTCTGTCTGAATGTAGACGCAGGCAAAATCTCTCCTTTTTGCTAGATTTCAGTGCTCTTTTTGAAATCTTTTGATCCAATCACAAAGAGTAAAGAACTGTGTCGACATCTTCAGTTCTGCCTTTATTTAGTTAAAACTCTACCTTGAAGATGGATGAAATATCTTGCACGGGACCCCCTGTTGCTGAGAGAATAGTGCATTCCACTAGAAAAGTGTGAGTGGTGGCCCCTTACTGACCACACTCAAATGCTGTGCCTGTAGGATACACACACAAACTACAACTTGTCTAATTTCCTCATTTCTAACAGACAGGCTGCAAACAAGGGGTGCACACTTATCCCTTGAGCAGCACTAATGGGCTCCTTGTGCAGGATGAAACAAATGAAAAATCTGTATGCCGAGCTTTCCATGACCTTGACCTTTTGTGTAGGTCACCTTCATGTCCCGTAAAAGGGTGATAATTTTTCTCTTGCAGACAGCCCACATTAGAGCAAGTGTGACTAAGACTTAAAACAAACTTTCACTCTGACAATACTTAAATTCAGATTAAAAACTTTTCTTTATAGATCAGTGTGTGACGGATGAATCGTTATCATTTTAGCCTTGTTCCAGTGCTGTTCGGTGCTGACAGTGCCAAAGTTAGACTGAGCTTTGTCATGCAGAAGGGAGGGGCTCCTGTTTATGGTGGTGATTAAAAAATTCTCCAGAGCAAAGTCCGAAGTGAAAGTAAAGTACAGAGACGCTTTGGAATCAGAGCTCGACACAGAGAACACGTTTGCAGAACAAAGCAGCTGAAATTGATCTGATTGTTTTCTCTTCAGCATGCCGGGTGGGTTTTTCTTCTGTTTTCTACAAGTGGTCTTGAGAATGTATCTTTAAAAGTACATTTCTGGTGTAGTTTTATGATCTGAATAAAACAGAGAGTAAAGAGACCAATGCAGAGACAGCATGAAAGAAAAAAATGCAGGCATGCATGTGAGTCTGTGAGTTCAGTACCTCCACCACCCCCGAAAATGAAAAAGCATTTATTAATGATAACCTTTAATTAACATTTTTGTCAGTGTTAACTCTGTAAAGAACTTTATTTCTTTGATATGATTATGTCCACACTAATGTTCATTATTAGAATGTTAGCAGAGAGAAGAAGAGTTCAGGAAAGACATGAATTCTGATCAAGAAAAATGAAAGCTTTCCTATAAAAGTTTATACATAAATGATGATAAAACTGAAAGCAGAACAATTTGTACTGACATTTTCTATTCAAATAGTAAACATTGTGCAGATTTTTGCTGTTCCACAAGGTGTCACACTGGTTGTCCAAAAGTCTACAGACAGGAGGTGCTTGCCTGCTGAAGCTCATAACCACCTTTTACTGAGAGAGAGACATTCAGACTCTACCACAGAGTATTAGGGCCACCAAAAAATAAAAAAAGTAATATTAGGAGATTAAAGTTGAAGTGAAGCTATAGTCAAGCAAGTGAACGCCACGTGCAGCAGCAGACCGACGTCATGTACAACTCAATTTGGTCAAACTGTCTTGGATTGGAACAGATTGGAACTAAAATTTTATTGGTAACGTTACAAATGTTTGGAAGCTCCTTTGTTTGATTTATGTTCCGTCTGAGGAGGCCCAGTTTTCTGCATTTTCAATGTTCTTCACTAATGTAACAGACTATTTTCTTTCCTCTTTGTTGTTTTGTGTTAAAATTGGACATTTCATTTAGAGGAGGGGATGCATGTAGCACTTTTTTTTATTCCCTTTTGGTGTTCCTTATATGTGTGACGTATGGGGACAAATGGACTTCAGGGTATGTCAATGATAAGGACATAATTTCTAAAACTTTTAGGACACTTGGCTCTTCAAGTGCATATTAAACCTCACTCCTACAAAATGTATTCTGACTTTACTGTATGATGTAATTTAATATAGTGAATGTAATACAGAGGATGTTAAACCTTTTTACACTTCACTTTGAACTTCACACAACTTAATGATTTGTGACTATAAAGAACATTTTAGAACATTTTCTTTTGTTTTGGAGATACCCAATAAGAGTGTTTCTTAGTGTTTTCATGGTTGCAGCTATGACCTTTTTTTTGTAGAAGAATGTTTTTCATAGATAAAGAATAATGAACAAAATATCAGTGATGTTAACAGACAAGCTTCATCTAAAAAAATTAAAACTGCATCTCCAGCTGTTGTCTCTGACTGCAGAAATGTTTACGTGAAAGAAAACAGATTTGAGATGTTTAGGATTTCATTATCACTTTGATTTATTTCAGCTTTAAAGTTTCCACCCTGCTAACAAAATTAAAGATGTTTGAAATGTTTCTTTGCTGTTTTATTATATAAATGTATGACTGCTTCTCTGCATAGTTTTAACGATCTGTCTTTTTTGGTGTGAATTTCAAAATTTAAACACTTTCTTGTCTCAATTTCTAAAGTGTGGCTCTGGAGGAAATACTTGTCTTCTGATTCAATCAAAGTATTTTTTTTGCTTTGTTTTCTATCTTGTTTCTTCATTAAACATCGAGTGGGTTGATTTCTGTTGAGATTTTGTATCTCAGATATTAAAAAGATTAATAAACAAACTGTCTTCAGTTTTTTTTGTTATTTTACAAAAAGATTATAATTTTTTTTTCTGAAAGGGCCAATATCATGCTATTCTTGAGCCTTTCAGAGTAAACTAAATGCATACATATGATAATATACTACCTTTTGCATACCAAAGAATGATTTTTAAATTAAACATTACTTATCTCTGTGACCTCTTTTTCCTACCCAGAATAATCTCTGAGGCTCTGCCTTTCATTGCTTGTGGATGCTGTCCATTCCATGACGTCATGAGCTGGCCTCGGCAGTAATAACAAGACCCACTATCTCACGAAACTATCTATCTATCTATCTATCTATCTATCTATCTATCTATCTATCTATCTATCTATCTATCTATC
>BSAI01000105.1:2428382-2460099 GCA_036245035.1 Adrianichthys oophorus
GCAAGAATTAGTCTAAAAACTTTAAAATCTGGAAAAAGCTGTGGAGGTTAGAATTACCACTTCTCCTGGTCATCCCTCCTCTGCCATGCTCTCTTGTAGATCTAAGCGGCTGCCTAGAGCTTTGGAGCGGGTATCCCTTGGGGGGCCCCGGCTCGTACCCAGGGCTGGGGTGGGGGGATGCTCAGAACTCCTGGTCGACAACTCTCTCTCTTTTTCCCCCTTTCTTTTTCCGTCCGGTCCAACAAAAAGAACACAAACAAAATTAATATAAATAAAGTTTCATTTAAATTACAAAAGGGGCTTATACCAACATATATTTTGTGTTCCCTATGATTTATAACCCCCGATTGTAAGAGTAAAATCTGTCTAATACAAAAGGCTCTCAGCTCAGATTCAGCTCCTTGGAGTATCTTAAGGATCTCATGAAACCAGGCATTGAGACATGATTAAAGACACCTTTATAGAGCTTTTCAAAATAAATAAACCAGATCTCTCTACATATTTCATAAGGAGGCTGACAAAGACTTTGACAGTAGCTCCTCCCATAACTTCAGATTAATGAACACACTTTGTGACAAGCATCAGGCAGTAACTTTAACGGATGTTAAAAAAGGCAATGGACTCTAATTTAATGCCTCAATCTCGTTCAGTGTGATCGGGTATGAGATTTAAATGATTTATATAATTCAGACAAAGGGAGGATGGAGGTGGGGGTGGGGATTCGTGGAACGTGTGTGCCGAACCGTGGCTAGTGATCTGTTGTATCCCTACTGCTCAGAAATTCCATAGGCACACTTTTATTGATGCTTTTTTTGCATTTTGTTGTTCAGCTGTCAGCACATCCCTTCAGGGGTCATCACAGAGAATCAGCTTTCACTGATTCACACATTTGGTTTGACAGAGATTTTTATGCAAAATGCCCTTCCTGACACAACCCTGTATTTTATCTGGTCTGAGGACCGGCCACAAGAGCATCCAGCATTAAGTAAGGTGTAATAACATACATTAGTTAATTCCTATCTAATGCATTAAATAATTCACTCAGTAATGCAAAGTTATGCATATAAAAGTGTCTGTTAACACGTATTTAATAGTTCAGAAATGCTTAATTATGCATTAACTAGCATTGTTACAGCAACCCTTTGATAAATAGTTATCAAGAATTTGTCCCTTGTTCAAACATCTCTCAGTTTTCTGCTTCTTTGGTTTTCTGATCAAAAAGATTGTTTTCTTGTTTTTACTTTCGTTTCATATCAAAAAATGATGAACAGAAGTCCAGTTTTGAGTTTAACACTGATCCCTTTATTGGATAAATTTGAAAGTTTAGATAATTTCAAACATGGTAAAACAGTAACAATAAAAGAGAATGATTATTGAAAGGGGAACAAAAGTGAAAATGCTGCTTCTCTCTGGTGTTCCAGTGTACAGACTTGTTTACTTCATCTGCTGGATGACAGCTTCATTTGAACACAAACTGTTCACATTAAAGTAAAGGGCTAAACTGCAGCCGTCTGTCTGAACACACAAGGTCCTGTACATGTAAAGAAAACTTTCTCACAATTACCACCTATGAAGGTAAAAAATAAAGAGTTCTGTCTTTAAGTCTGCACAGTCAGTCTTCTTTCTATTTTGATCATCTTGATCCTGATGAAGACGAGTTGGGCAGAGTATGCCAGGTCAGCCGTGTAAAGCAGGAGGTTGAAGGCGATGAGCACAGCCACGGCGATCTCGTTGGTGTATTCACTGCCTTTGCCCCGTACTGCTCATCAAACTGAAATATGGGCCAGAGGATGGTCGCGGACACATACATGGCAACGCTCAGGAATCCGTGTGCTAACAAGAGCATGGGAAAAGAAATGGGAAGGCAGCCAGTGCACTCCCCCACACACATCACCATCACAGCCATGGAGACGATGAAGCAGATGCAGTACGCGGCCATGCACCACTGTAGAGAAGGATATTCCTTGTATGATACATGAATGCTCACCAGGATGAAGATCACACAGGCCACAACAGTCTGGCACACTTTCATCAAACCCGGAGCTGTGGCCATGTACCCCGCCACGTCTCCGGGCCTGGCCTTGGACAGGATCACCTCCCTCTTGTAGGTCACAGTTGCCAGGCAGGAGAAAACCGTGGAGATAATCCGATAGCTATGGATCTTGTCGTTGTAGTACATTTGGTTCCTGATGAAAAACAGTGGGAGGATGATTGACGCTGACAAACAGAGGAGGGCAGAATAGCAGGCAACAGTGATAGAGAAATTCGTCCAGGTCAGCGGGATCTGGCTCTGCATGCCGCACAGCTCCCCCAGCAGAACGAGCAGGGTGCAGGTGAAGCTGAACACCCAGCAGAACATGCACCAGTCAGACATGCCTTCACGGGGCAGAAAGCCTTCTTTCATTGCAACACTGAATGCAACACAAGAGAAGAGCATCGCAGCGACTCAAACCCAGAACAGCTTGGAGGGCGGTGACACAATCACAGGCATGATGGGAGGCTCTGCCCAGGCCAGAGATGTGACTGACTTTCACTGATGATTTCTTCAAATGAAGCAATGATGGTTCCCACAGATTCTACGGTGGAGCCCCCAGTTCTGCAAAAGGAGAAGAAGTTTTACTCCCTTAAAACATCTGTAATCGGTTTTCATCAAGGGTTATTTTTTAGACCGTAACACCCACAATAATAGAGGGAACACTGTATTGAAGGTAATGCATATATATATATGTCCAGGTGCAGCAGAAGACAAAAGAATGTGACTTTTTCCATTAGTACTGGATGAGAGCAGAGATGTGTCAAACAGAGCAGCTGCTCAGATTCATTTGTGAAGTTTAGCGCAAACTGTGAGATGTGTCAGGAGCTGCAGCCCTCCACAGTCTAGACTATTTATTGGTTATATTTTTGAAACTTATTTGTATTATTTCTCTTGACTTTTTTCTTTGAAGGTCACAGGAAGAGTTATTTGGCTATTTTTTTATTTCATTATTTGTGTTATTTCATTGATAGGACTATAAATGAATGAACGAATAAATGAAACTTTCTTGAATTGCGTTTACAACTCTTTCAGGATACCAAAGATCTTCATAATAAAATAATACTCAATAACAGAAAGACAAACTTAGGTTAAAATTAGACAAATTAGGAATGAAAAACATCATAAAATTACAAAAAGCAATTAGCAAGGCAAGTTTATTTGTATAGCACATTTGATATATAAAGACAATTCAAAGTGCTTTAAATAAAACATGAAAGAAAGAAAACAATCAAGAACAATTAAAGGTGTGATCATTACAATGACATTTTAAGAAAGTTAAAAAGAAGTGAATTTAAAACAAGCATTGATAAACAGTGCAGATGTAAACTTTAGAATACAAATGAATCAAATGCAGCTGAGAACAGGTGGGTCTTTAACCTGGATTTAAATACACTGAGTGTTTCAGCTGATCTAAGGCTTTCTGGAAGTCTGTTCCAGATCTGTGGAGCATAGAAGCTGAATGCAGATTCTCCATGTTTAGTTTTGATTCTAGGAACTGACAAAAGACTGGATCCAGATGAGCGGAGAGGTCTGGTTGATATATACTGGGTCAGGAGGTCAGTCGTGTGCTTTGGTGATAAACCATTCAAAGCTTTATAAACCAGTAGCATAACCTTAAAGTCTATTCTCCGGCAGACAGGCAGCCAGTGTAAAGACCTCAGAACTGGACTGATGTGCTCTTTTTGGTAGTCCTGTGAAAACACTGTTACAGTAGTCAAGTCGACTAAAGATGAATGCGTGAACTAGTTTTTCTGGGTTCTGCTTGGACATCAGATCTTTAATCCTTGAAATATTTTTGAGATGATAGCAGGATGATTTTGTCACTGCCTTAATGTGTTTATCGAAATTTAGGTCTCTCTATCACTACACCCAAGTTTCAGGCGTGGTTGGTGGCGTTAAGATAAATATAGATTAAAGCTCTGTAGTGACTTCCAACCATTTTTCTGTAACCCCAAAGACAATAACCTCAGTTTTGTTTTTGTTTAATTAAAGTAAGTTGTGACACATCCAGTCATTAATGTCCTCAATGCATTTACCAAGAGCCTGTACAGGGCCTTGGTCTCCTGGTGTCATTGTAATATATGTCTGTGTGTCATCGAATAGCTTTAAAAAAAAACTTTAAACATTTAACAAAAAAACTGAAACATGACAAAAACCATGGATGAACAAAGAAATTGATGAAATGAGGACAGCTGTGGTAGATTAACCCGAAACCAGTATGACTGACAACTTAGAACATGAACCACATAGGCTATAGCAAAACCCCAACTAAACCACAGAATCCTCACATTCTGCTCATCACAGAAGGATCTACTGTAATCATGCTGGAAACCCGCTGTTCTAGTGACAGGAAACAGAATTTACCAAACGATGTAAAATTATTTCCATTATTATTTTTTGATCTGTTCTGATCAGTAAACACACCGACAGTTTCCAGGGCCAACCCCAGAACTTTAGACCAAAGGAAAGCAACAGAAACACACAATGGATCGTACCGATTGCTTTGCTCGCAGATGATCGTCTTGATCCTCCATGCGCTGAAAGTTTCTGTGCGCCTTCACCTCAGAGGCACAATGAGGACGAGCCCCACAGGAAGTAACTCTACAGGTTACTCAGACACTAAAGTTAAAGAAACTAACAAAGCTTAATATAACAGAACAAGATAAACTAAAAACATTTAATCTTGCTGTGTTAAATAAACAAAACAAAACCCAATGTTTGGGTGTCTTAATTTTTCTTTAGTAGTGTGGATCTAAATTTAAATAATGCACATGATTATGTGTCTAAGTGACACAACTGATCTGAATGCAGATGCAGGGAAAATCTCTCAATTTGCCTAGATTTTAGTGCTACTTTTGACAATTTGTGCTCCAAGCATAAATACTAAAGAACTGTGTCAACATCTCCAGTCATTCCTTTGTTTGGTTAAAGTTCTGTCTTGAGGACAGATGGAAGATCCAAACCCTTGTAGCTGAAAGAAGAGTTTAAAACAGTAGTTTCAGCTAAAATCTGCAATTTTTTTCCTGATAACCCTAAAAGTGCCACTCCAATTATATTTTTGTTTATTGTAAATAGTTCCCAGTGGTCTTTTAGTCATGATTAAGCAGTTTTTAGCCAAAATCAAAAAGCCAGTGTAATTTTTTTATCAGGATATTTTCTGCCGTACAACGTGCCTACGTCTTACCTACTTACCCTTACATGTTGTTTATGTGTTTGCTTCGACCTGTCACTTGCAGCATAGAAGAAAATATGCATGAACATTTTTTTTTGTCAGCTCTCCAAGTGGTCTACAACCATGACATTTTGTACAGACCTGCTTGCACCATACAGGTTTGACTATTCTTTGCCCACAGACACTCCACTCTGACAATATTACAGTTCAAACTAAAAACAAGTTTTATTAGATCAGGGTGTGAAAGAGAAATCATCCTCATTTTAGTCTAGTTCCAGTACAGCTCTGTGTTTCGGTGCCAGTTCTGTTAGAGTTCTTTATGTAAAGATTAGACTGAGCTTTGTTTGTCGTGCAGAAGGGAGTGGCTCCTGTTTATTCTGGTTAAACGCCTCCAGAGAAAAGTCAGAAGTGAAAATGCGGACGGTTTGAAATCAGAGCACAGTTGAAAAAAAACATCCTCGAAGAACGAAGCAGCTGAAAGTCATCTGATTGTTTTCCCTTCAACATGGCTCGTGAGTTTTTCTTCTGTTTTCTACGAGCAGTCTAAAGAACAGGCCTTAAAACTTTAATAACACTGCTTTAATAACATCTGAGTAAAACAGAGTAAAGACTCCCATGCAGAGCCTCAGAGTGAAAGAGTGCACATGATATCAAGAAAAGTTTAAAAAAAAGTTTTGATAACTGTTATTAATCATTTTTTGTCATTCTCAATTCTGTTCAATAGTTTTACTTCTTTATTTTACATGATTATGCCCACTTTAATGTTCATTTCTTAAATGATAGCAGAGTCAGGAAAGACAGGAATTTTCATAAAAAAAAAAGAAAACTTTCCAAAAGATTATGCATATATGATGATAAAAAACAAACAAGAAAAGTTTGATGTGAAATGATTTATTCCAAAAGTAATAATTGTTCAGATTTCTGCTTCTCTGCTGTGATCAAACTGATTATCAGGTCTACAGACAGGAGGCACCAGGCCTGGTTCTGTAGCTGGTGATGGTGAGACAACTGATCAACTCCTGAGCCGATATTCCAAGGTGTTTCATGTGCTCCACTTTTTAACTCGGGTTAAAAGAAAATGTAGGAACACATTGAGATGGTGATATAATGTCACTGGACTTGTGTTAGTTTGTGACTGTGCTTATGTGGCAATCAGAACAGCAATTTTGATGTATTATATTCATTTTTATTAACAACAACAGTTTCTCCTAATTCTCCAAACTCTCCAATTTGAAAATGAAATTGTATTATTAGAAAAAAAAAAAACAATTTAGAAGAATTTTAGGACTCTAGCTCCTTCAGACTTACATCTACAAAGATATTTTGGAATTTCAGTTTATTCATGTAATGTAATATATATTATAGTGAAGGCTTTTTTACTTTCATATGCCATTAAAGAACATTTTAGAGCAATTTATGCATTTTTGGCTTTACGTTTTAAACTTTTTTGTTTGTTTTTTGGGGGAATATTAATTCTAATATTTTTTCCAAACCTAATTCCCATTGATTTAGCTGATTTAGGATTTCACATTTGTCCAACTTTGTTGTGTTTGCAGCACAGATCACCGTTTTTATGTTCCCACAGTTTGAGATTTTCAATCAAATTTAGCCCGAATAAGATTTTGCTACAATATTATCATTCAGGAGTTTCAGCTGTAAGCTTTCATACGAGCATTTTTGCAGAAATTCCATCTTTTGCATGTTCACAATTTTGTTACATGGTTTTATCTTTTTAATGACACCAATGAAGAACAAAGAAGAACAGTATGTGTTTAAAATGTTTCTTTTCTTCTACTTCAGCACCAAACACACTGAGGATCACTCTGCTGGGGAAAACTGGAGATGGGAAAAGCAGTCTGGGGAACACCATTTTAGGAAATGATGCATTCAAAGTCCAACAATTCTTTGAGTTTGAGCCCAGTTTCTGTGAAGCGCAGTCTGGGTTTGTTCATGGAAGAAACATCACAGTGGTGGACACTCCAGGCTTCTTTTACCCAGACAGATCTGAGGAGGAGCTGAAGCAGGAGATCCTGAGGTGTACCACAGAGTGCGCTCATGGGCCCCATGCTTTTCTGCTCGTGTTCAAAATAGAGAAATTCACAGAGCAGGAGGAAGAGGTCATCAAAAAGGTAGAGGAGTATTTCTCTGAAGATGTTTTCAAGTTCTGTGTCATCGTTTTCACACACGGCGAACAGTTATCTAAAGACACCAGGATTGAGACGTACATCTCCCAAAACAAGCGCCTGAGCAGTCTGGTGGAGAGGTGCGGCAGACGCTGCCATGTGGTCGACAACAAATACTGGAACCAGAACCAGCAGGATGAATACAGGAACAACCAGAAGCAGGTGGAAGGACTGCTCCAAACTATAGAGGAGGTTGTGAGACAAGCTGGAGGAGGATGCTACACCACAGAGATGCTGCAAAGCTGGCAGAGAGAAAAACAAAACCCATCAGGGATCAGATTCTTTGATTACATAATGAAATGCACCAGGAGATACCCAATAAGAGTGTTTCTTGGTGTTGCTATGCTTCTAGTCATGATCTTTAATTACAGGAGGTTTTTCACAGATCGCACAGAATCCTGAACAAAACAGTAGTTATGTTCTCCAGCTTCATTAAAGAGGTAAAAACAAAACCTTTGCCTCTGAGCAAAGAAATATTTCAGTGGAAGAAAACCATTCTAAAAAAACATTTGTTTTTAACATTAGTTCGATTTCAAAACGTCATCCCTGCAAGGAAAATTAAAGATGTTTGGTAGTATTTTGCTCTTGTTTATCTGGCTTTTATTTTTAGTAAAAAATAATCTGATTATGAATTGGATTATTTAAATTTATGACTGCTTCTCCGCATAGTTTTAACTGACTGTCTCTTTTGGTATGATTTTCCCTTTATCTCCAAAGTGCAGCTCTGGCAGAAAAGATCTCTGTTTGCTGATTCCATCAAAATTCTTCATTAAGCTTTGTTGAATATCTGTTTTTTTTTTTTTTTTTTTTTTTATTAAATTGGCTTCCAGAGATGGTCCAGAAATCCAAGGTTTCAACAGAAATCTTGGATCTCAGCAATATCTTTTTTTTTTACAAACTGTCTTCACTATTCAGGGAGGTTTGTTTTGATGTTTTTTTGAAAAGTTTGTAAAGATAAAATTTTTTCATACTTAAATTACACCTAAAGAAAATAAAAGTCTTGTGAAAGAAATATTGACCATGTGGTTTTTATGTTCTCTTTTGTGTTCTCAGACTGGATTCCACAATGATGTTCTGTTCTTCACAGTCTAAATCAGGTCTAAATCAGAATCCAGGCCTTGAGGACCGGTGTCCTACATGTTTTCCAACCAACCTACCTTTGAAGCTCTTTATTGTCTAAACACACCTGAATCCAGGTAATCGACAGCAGATAAGGCAGGATTTCTGGAAAACCAACAGGAGGCCGGCCCTTGAGGGCTGGAGTTTCCCTCCCCTGGTCTAAATGATTCAGGTTAGGGTTTTTGATGAACCTAAGTTTGTCCTCAGTAGTTTGCCGTAGACTCATCTGCTTCCAGCCACGTTTTCCATGTTCTGACCTTCACCTGTTTCTGGATCCAGAAGAGAGAATCTTCTGGATTTGGATTGATGTGACATCACTGGTCACAAACCCACAGCCTCTGTTTCAACTGTGAAACAAAGAGAAGATTTAATGACCAGTCCGTACTGAAATCTATTGATCTGACAGAAATAATTGACAATAAGATTCAACTAGGAGCCACACACAGATGGAGTGTAACTTGAGACAAAAGTCTGCTGGACTGATAGACAGATAGTAAGACAGAAAATCATCGGTAGATCCATGAGGAAGTCAAGCATTTGAAATGTCTCATGAGTGATTCTCATATATGAGAGCAGGTTATCAGTATTCTGCAGCAATCTTTGAAACAGGAATTGGGGTGTACGATGACCCACATTTTTACAGATCCAGGATTTTATTAAACTTAAACAGCGGGGGACGAAGGGAAGCAGTTTGGATCTGCCGACTCTGAACCACTCTTGACCGCTGCTCAAGAATGCTGCTCAGGAACGCAGATCTGGACCGAAGCTCAGGCATACAGCTCAGGTAGACATCACTGGCTGTCTGCTGCATTTTCAGAAATGCAGAAGATTCCAACAGAGGCACTCATACTGCTGGTTTAACCTGATTACATGTTACATGTTGTCTAGTGGCTGCACGGTGGCGCAGTGGTTAGCGCTCCTGCCTCACAGCAAGAAGGTTCCCGGTTCAAGTCCTGGCTGGGGGACCTTTCTGTGTGGAGTTTGCATGTTCTCCCCGTGCATGCGTGGGTTTTCTCCGGGTACTCCGGCTTCCTCCCACCGTCCAAAAACATGCTTCATAGGTTAATTTTACTCTAAATTGTCCCTAGGTGTGAATGTGAGTGTGCATGGGTGTGTGATTGTGGCCCCTGCGACAGACTGGCGACCAGTCCAGGGGTGTACCCTGCCTTCCCCCATGAGTAGCCGGGTTAGGGTCCGTCAACCACGTGACCCCGAAAGGGACGGATTAGAAAATGAATGAATGAATGAATGTTGTCTGGTTTATGATAGTCTTGCATTAGAACAGATGAGACAAATCATTTTTTTTACTGATTTCAAATGTCTGTAAGTTTTCTGTTTTCTGATCAAAATGATTTAAAATCTTCCAGTTTTATTTTCAGTACTTAACAACAAGAAATTCTGTGAAGAAGTCCAGTTGCTGAGTCTAATACTAAAACATTGATTGGATAAACTTGAAACTTTAGATCATCAAACATGATTATATTATAATAGGAAAACAGGAGGAAAAATCAAAAAAGACAACAGTGTAATGTAAACAATTAGTTTTAATTATCATTATTATATGAGAAAAATATGAAACATGTTATTAGATACACTTGTTGTAGAAAAAAAAAGATCAAATCATAATTCTTTGAAGTTAGTTTATTTTACCTGAACATTGTCAGGTGAGTCAAACCGCTTCGATCTGGGCTTTAAATCTAACTCTGTCTGCTTCACTTCAGTGTTTGGTAGAAGTGGGGTTTAAAGCTGACTCATAATAAACCTTTGATGCTTTTTATTCGGATAACAGCTACAGTTTGAACACAAACTTCCCGTTAAAATAAAGTTCTGAACTGTAGCCGTCTGCCTGAACACACATGAGGCGTGTACACAGGCACATTCTCATTATAACCAAATATTTAAGTAAAAAATCAAGAGGCAGCATACAGTTCTGTCTTAAATTTCAGTTAGTTCTCTCTTTTTTCGTATCTTCTTCCGCTAAAGACCAGTCTGGTATATTGACCGTATATGAAAACTGGACTGTGTGACTCCTCCCCCCTTCCCCCTTGGGTCCCTGAAAGCCAAAATCCCACAGACTTCTATGGATTACTTGTCAGAATAACCATTCTTGCTCTGATATTTTTTTCTTAAATTTTTCTTGCTAAACCTCATTTTTATTCATGATCTATTTTCTTCATCACAAGTTATTCAAGTTATGAACTGACCAATCAGATGCCTCAGTAAAGACGTGATGCCCACTGGCCCCACCTCGAATGTTTAAAATGTTTGATTGACAGATTCCCTCCAGCCCACTTTCAGTGGAAGGGGTGTGGCTTTCCAACAAGCTCACTCCTGATTAGTCATCCTCGCTCAGTCCAGCTATCATCACTATATACAGTTCTCTGATACAGAATACCAGGTCAGCCATGTACAGCAGGAGGTTGAGGCCGGTAAGCACAGACACGGCAATGTCGATGGTGGCTTCGCTGCCTTTGCCGTTGTACTGCTTATGAAACTGAAACAGGGGCCAGAGGATGGTGGGTGACACATACATGAGAACAGCCAGGACTTCATACATTGAAAGGTAAAAAAGAAAAGGAAAGGAAAGGTAATCTTTTCTCTCCCTCACACACAACACCACCACAACCATGGAGAGGATGAAGCAGATGCAATACACGGCCATGCACCACTGTAGAGGAGCACATTCACTGTACGACCTTGGGATGCTAACCATAATGAAGATCACACAGGCCACAAAGGTCTGGCACACTTTCATCATTCCCGGAGCTGTGGTCATGTAACACACCTCCTCTCCTTGGACAGGATCACCTCCCCCAAGTAGGCCGCTGTTGCCAGGAAGAAGAACACTGCGGTGGTGATGGAATCGTTCCGAACCTTGGAGTACATCTGGTTCCTGATGAAAAAAACTGAAAATATGATTGATGTCACCAGCCAGAAGAGAGCAGCATAGCAGGCAACAGTGATGGTTACATTCGTCCAGATCACAGGGATCCGGGTATGGATGTGGCGCAACTCCAACAGAAGAATGGACAGAGTGCAGGTGAAACTGAACCCAAAGCTGAACACACATCAGTCAATTATGTCTCCAGGGGGCGGAACGGCTATTTTCATTCTAAAACTGAATGCAACACAAGAAAAGAGCAGAGCAACGACTCGAAGCCAGAACAGGCGTTAAGACGGCAGCGCAATCACATGCACGATGGGAGGCTCCATCTAGGCCGGAGATGTGGCAGACTTTCACAGACAATTTCTTCTAGTGAAGTGCTGATGGTTTCCACAGACTCTATGATGGAGTCACCAGTTCTGCAGAAGAAGAAGACATTTTCAAACAAAAGCAACACGTCCCATAAAATGTGCTGAATACATGATGAAAGCAATAAAACTTTGAGAATATTTGTCCAATTTGCTGTGAGATTAACTTTTGACATTTAAGAAAAGACACACCATCCTTACAGGGAGAAAAATATCTGAATATATATGGAATCCTAAACAGAAAAATTATATTTCAGGTACATTTTATAAAACCAAATCTTTCCATCTTCATAAAAAATGTGTATCTGAATAACTTACTAAATTTGAATTTGAGTAGAATCTTCCTTATAGGTTGAGCAATGAAAGCAATGCTTTCAAATCTTTCCATGCCAGCACATTTATTCCACAAAGATTTTTTTTTTTTTTTTATAGTTGGTTGTTTGTAAAGGAACATGTCAGGGCTGAGTATGAAGAATGTGTGAAGTTTTCAGGCTGCTTGTTTGGGATGTGACCTGTTAACACAAATATGAAGGCTTAAAAGGAAGTCCTTCTGCGTGCAGCCAAAGAAGAGTGAGAAAGACTTTGCTGCCCTCTGGTGTCCAAAGCATGACAGTTTTGGTGTGCAGTCAGATTTGTTTATATACACAGTAGTCAAAAAATATTTGTAAAAAGTGGTCGAAAAATTTGAAAACAAATTTCATCATTAAAACCTTTAATCTAACACATGTCAACATGCTATCTATATTCAAGATGCATTATCTCAAAATTAATCCCTAGTAACCCCTCGCGCTCCAAACAGGAAGTACCTGCTAGTTCCAAAAAGCCAGAATCACAGAGACTTCTTTGGAGAAATGATATTACCCAGTAATTCTGTTAACAGTTCTTGATCAAATGCCTATTTTTTATATCTTCTTGCTGATCCTAATTTTTTTTCGGGATATTTTCTCTTTATGACAAGTTATTCAAGTCATAAACTGACCAATCAGATGCCTGTCAGTTAAGCCATGTGGTACCCAGTGGCCCCAACTTGAACGTTTGATTGACACATTCTCCTGATCTACTTTCAGTAGAAGGGGTGTGGACTTCGAACAAGCTTACTCATGATTGGGGACATTAGCTGCCCCAGAAATGTTGACTATGATGACTCAGACCAATCATTGTTGTCTGGCTCCAACATGGCAACGTCTATATTACGGAAAAATGGTGATGGAATTGGCCTTATTTTGTGGAGTCCAGTCCATGTTGCACTGGTCATGCGTGTTAGAAAATTGTGTGCCAAAGGTCACTTTCTTTTCTAAAAACACAAATATAACAAGAAAAGGTACCTCCAAAAAAAATATATCAAATGACAATGAACGAGCTCTAAACACGAAAATGAAAACTGATGACATGATCTACAACATATCACTTATTTTTAATTAATTATCTAACTTTTTTTTATAATAAAACAATATGAAAGCTTTACCAAAGGTTTTAAGGCCACAAAAAAGTAATATTACGAGATTTAAAGTTTAAGTGAACCTACAATCCAGCAAGTGAACGGCGTGTGCGGCAGCAGATCGACTAAACTAAACTAACTAACTAAAGCGTCTTGGATCTAAACAGGTGACCTGAATGTTAATAACGTTACAAGTGTTTGGAAGATCCTTTGTTTGGGTGACAGTTTATTTATATTTTGTTCATTGATGGGTGGCTTGCAGGATCTCTACAGTGCCTGTTTATAAAGACGTCGATATCCCTGCACTTCTGTCCTTCCTCCAAGTCTGTGTGAAGTTTCCGTCTGAAAAAGCCCGCTAGCTTTGTTAGTTTTGATTCACTTCTGGTTTAGAGGTTTCCTGTCTTCTCTGAGATGACAAAGTGAAAGTCGCTGAGTCAGGCTGCTATGGACCCGTGCTGCAAAATGTAACTTTCAAAACTGACAGATTCAGAAAACATGACAACAAAGGAACTCATGTTGCTGGTTTGAAGTGATCATTTGTTGGATCAAACGTCAGGTTTATGTCTTGCTTCATAGTAGAAGAGTCACATTTTTTTTTAACTGAGCTAAAACATGTCTCAGTTTAGTGTTTTCTGATCAAAAAGATTTAAATCTTCCTGTTTTCACTTCACAACAAAAACAAATTCAGCAAATGAATCCAGGTTCTGAGTTTAACACTGAAACATTTATTGAATAAACTTGAAACTTTAGATCTTTTTAAACATGGTAAAACTGTAATAAAAACAGGATGATAAATGAGAGTGAACCAAAGTGAAAGTACTGCGATGTTCCAGTGTGCAGACATGTTTACTTCAGAGACTCCACTGAACATTGTTAAATGTAGGGTCATATCACACAGAAACCGTTACAGTCATTTACAGAAGCTCCACTGATTTTGACATAAAACAATCCAAACAATTCCCAGAAACAACAATCAGTGTCATAAAGAGACCGAAAAACAGTCAGAACCATCAGCTTCTGTCCACTTTGAGCTTTACTTCACACAGGATTTAAGAAGAAGACACTAATTCTATTGTTGGCCATGAAAACAGTGTAATGTAAACTATATATTTGCATTAAACATCATCATCACATGACGAATAGACTTTACAAGATATACCTGTTGTAGAATAAAAAAAAGTCGCATTATGATCCTTTGACGTTTGTTTTTTACCTGCACATAGTCAGGCGAGTTCAGAGGCTCTCATCACATTTCAAATGAATGGGTCACACTGCACTGACCTGGGCTTTAGATGAAACTCAGTCCGCTTAACTTCAGTGTTCGGTTGAACTGGGGCTTAAAACTGACTTTTTATTTCTCACAGCAACATTTGAACTAGGGGTGTAACGATTAATCGACTTAATTGATGAATCACTTTCTACTACTACGATCCAACCAGACTAATCTAAAGCAAGTTGTTAATCAAATTGAACTGTACAATTAAAAAAATCTTTTTAATATCAGATAAATCCCAAATCGATAACTGACCATTTGTAGAAATGTTTTGTCCAATGTGTGGAAACACTTTGAATTTAGCAAAGACGTGAGCATACAGTGTGGTAGAATGTTCTTCCCTTCTTCCCTTTGGATTGTTTTGATGTGGAAAAACAACAGTGGGATGAACTTTTTCAAACTAAAATATTAAAGGATTTGACATTCAATTTTGTTTACTTGTTTGTTTGTACACATATTTAATTCACACTTGACTATCTTGCAAAAAAGCTTCAGCTGCACTCTTCAGTCCCAGGTATTTATCTCTGAGTCACATTGATTGAATTTTTGGCTAAAGATGTCCTGGATCCATTTATTTTTATTAGTAATTCAGATAGAATCAGATCGCTCAAAATGAACTAAAATCGAAAGTGAATTAAATCGTCAACCACAAAAATTAAATCAAATGGTACAAATGACTTGTTATAACACATTCAAACCGGATGCGGCCGGCACTGCAGGGGCATCAAATTTCAATGTTAAGTCAAGGTACAGACGCGATCTGAGATCGTGTCACTCGATTTGGGCGTTGTGTGAATCAGGGACACAGTTTTGGGCCCTTGATGTTTTCAATGACTTGATCAAAGGATGGAAAACTTCAACGACCTCTTGAACCCAGACATGTAGAGCTCTGTTGAGCTCTCCAAAACATATAAACCGAAGCTACTCGCTTGACATCATCCATGTTTTCCATAATGTGACAGTGAATGAAGTCCGTTAGCAGTTGATCCGCGGTGCCAAGCAGTAAATTTGACAAGTGTCAAAAGAGAGGCGGCAGACGCACATTTTACAAGTGGCCGCGTCCGGTGTGAATGCACTATTACACGCCTAATTTGAACACAAACTGTTCACATCAAAGTAAAGTTCTGAAGTGCAGCTGTCTGCCTGAACACACATGAGGCACACACACGTGAACTTTACTACAAAATAAAGAGGACAAATACAGTTTTGTTTCTCTGTCTGGTCAGTCAGTCTTCCGTCATACTGATCTTCTTCAAACGCTGATGAAGACGAGTTTAGCAGAGTATGCCAGGTCAGCTATGTACAGCAGGAGGTTGAGGCAGGTGAGCACAGCCACAGCGATCTCATTTCTGTATTCACTGCCTTTGCCCCCGTACTGATCATCAAACTGAAACAAGGGCCAGAGGATGGTGGCAGACACATACATGGCAACAGCCAGGAGTCCGTATGCTGACAGGAATTTGGGAAAAGAAATGGGAAGGCAGCTAGTGCACTCCCCCACACACATCACCACCACAGCCATGGAGAGGATGAAGCAGATGCAGTACACCGCCATGCACCACTGTAGAGAAGGATATCCCTCATATGACACAGGGCTGCTCACAAGGATGAAGATCACACAGGCCACAACGGTCTGGCACACTTTCATCAACCCCGGAGCTGTGGCCATGTAGCCTGCCACCTCTCCGGGCCTGGCCTTGGACAGGATCACCTCCCCCAAGTAAGCCACTGTTGCCAGGCAGGAGAAAACCGTGGCGGTGATGCGATAGTCCCGTATCTTGTCGCTGTAGTACATTTGGTTCCTGATGAAAAACAGTGGGAAGATGATTGACGCTGACAAACAGAGGAGGGCAGCATAACAGGCGACAGTGATGGGGAAATTTGTCCAGGACACAGGAATCCGGGTCTGGATGCCGCACAGCTCCACCAGCAGAACGAGCAGGGTGCAGGTGAAGCTGAACACCCAGCAGAACATGCACCAGTCAGACATGCCCCCATGGGACAGAAAGGCTCCTTTTGTTGCAACGCTGAATGTAACACAAGAGAAGAGCAGCGCAGCGACTCGAACCCAGAACAGCTGGGTGGACGGGAACACAATCACAGGCATGATGGGAGGCTCCACCCAGGCTGGAGATGTGGCAGACTTTCACAGAAGATTTCTTGAAGAAGCGGTGATGGTTCCCACAGACTCTACGATGCAGAAGGAGAAGACATTTTCAAACAAAAGCAAGACACCCTATGAAATATGCTGAGTACATGATGAAAGCGATAAAACTCTGAGTAAATTTGTCCAATTTGCTGTCAGATGACATTCTTACATTCTTAGCATCCGTGCAGGCACAAAAAACTCCAAAAAAAATACTATATCCTAATCAGAAAGTATTACACTCAACATAAATATGAACAGCACACTTTGCTTTGGCATTTTGCTCTCATGAGATGAACTTAAATGTTTGAAAACATTTTGTACAACAACAAATAACCATTTCTCTCGAACATTCTTCACAAATCTGTCTATATCTGATGGTGAGCAATTCTGCTTTGCTAAATGAATCCATCCCATCTCACATGTGTCCCATATCAAGATGCTTATTAGACAACATGATTACAGCCCAGGTGTGCCTCAGACTGGCCACAATAAAAGGCCAGTGAAACGTGCCATTTTGTTTTGTTGGGGGGGGTCCGGGGACACTAGATGCCTGACCGGAAAGTGGTCAGATTTCTAGTGTTGTCACTATTTGACCCATGCAGTGCAACACATCTCCAGAGTTGATTACATCTCTAGAGTTGATTAGGTTATTGAGAGGCCATGGTGGATGTGCGGTTATGGCATGGGCTGGTGTATGTTATGGATGAAGAACACAGGTTCATTTCATTGATGTTTTTTTTTTAAGTTTTGTGAATTTTTGTGAAGGAAATCATTTTGAAACACAGCGATACCGTGACGAGATCTTGAGGCCCATTGTTGTGCCATACATCCAGTAACATCACCTTATGTTACAGCATGATAATGCACAGCCCCATGTCGCAATGGTCTGTACATAATTCTAGGAAGCTGAAAACATTCCAGTTTTTGCATGGCCAGCATAGCCACCGGGCATGTCACCCATTGAATATGCTTGGGACGTTCTGGATCGGCGTGTACGACATCATGTTCCAGTTCTTGAAAATATCCAGCTATTTTGCACAACCATTGAAGAGGAGAGGAGCAACATTCCACAGTCCACAATCAACAGCCTGATTAACTCTATGCAAAGGAGATAAGTTACACTGCATGAGGGAAATGGTGGTCACACCAGAAACAGCGGTTTTCTGAGACCTCCCCCAATAAAACAAGTTGACACGCAACCGTCTTTCGCGGGTTAAGGCTTCTGCAGCGTGTGTCAAATTCTGAATGCACACTTCGTCCACCACAATCCCACGCATAACATGGTCCCTTACAAAATAAATAAATATTCAAATGATATTTAGTACTTTATTCTTGTTATTTTTTAGGTTTAGATCGCTTTTTCAAAAAAGGCGGACAGTTTGATATGTAATCAGCCTGTTGTCCTGGTAACAAGTCAATGTGTTGCTGAGCCGGCAGACCTTTCCTACAGCGGCAAAGGAAAGCAATGTGTCTATGTGTGTACTGATCTCCACGTTAGGTTCAATAAAGCATCAGTTCAGAGAGAAAGTTCCCCTCTTACCGCTTGTTTCTGTCCACATCATGAAGGAAAAGTTTGCTTTGAAGAAGTCTGCACATATAGAACATTGTCACCAGAACTTCTTCTGGAACATCCAGCGGCCAATCAGAATAGAGTATTCATCCAGACCATATAAAGTGCAGAAACACAATGTTTGTTTCTTATGGCTGTATATCATCATCTTTGTTTTACTGGAGTAATACTGCAGACATTAAAGTCTTTAGAGTTCTACTCATGTTACTGTTGATGTGTTTGGTGCACACAAATTAAACTTCTGAGTGAAGACTTTAAAAATGTAAACATTTCAGACAGTAAAAATGAAGGATGTTCTCTCTGGCCTTTTTTTTTTAATTCAAAAGCCGTGTTCTGTCGTATAAAATTCAACTCGTAAAACATTGATTGATCACAACCCAAAAGTGTGATTGATCTGATTAATTTTCTTAATTGATTGACAGCACTAGTTTAAATTGTTGTTCCGCGTATATTTAAGATACAAGCATAAAAGCAAATCATTCCATCTACAACAGGAACAACTTGTGATATCATTGAGAATTATTTACAAAATTTGAAATATATTAAAATCTTTCTTATTAAAAATCAATTTAAAAAATGCTTTTAAATCTTTACATTTCAACCCATTTTTTGCTAAAATACATTTCCAATGACTGTAAAGGAGCATGTCAGGGCTGAGTCTGAGGAATGTGTGAGGTTTCCAGGCTTCCTGTTGGTGCTGTGACGTGAGAACATCAACATGCAGGTATGAAAGAGTTGGAAAGTCCCTCTGCCTGTAGCCAAAGGAGTTGCTGCCCTCTGGTGGCCAAAGCATGACGGTTTTGCCATGGAGTTTACAGTATAAACTAGGCAAAAATATTTTTAAAAGTGGTTGAAAAACGTTAATACAAATGTTATCTTTAAAACGTAAAATCTAACAAACATCAATATATTTTATATATGTACTTAAGACGCGTTATCTTAAAATAAAGATTTGTAAAATGTCAGATGTTAGGTCACAGTGTCTCAAATAATATGCTATTAATTACTTTGAAAAGAAACATGTTAAGATTAGAGCTTTGGATACATTTTGAGGAGTCTGTTACCAAACCGATAGGGATTCCCCTGCAGTCCCACTCTTAAGTAAAAGGTTTTACATGAGGATTTAATAGTGCATTCTACTGAGTTTGAAGTGACTAGAAATGCTTTTTTTCATTTTTTTACTTTCTGCACATCCGCCTTGTGAGTGTTTTGACTTCAGGACCCTTCCCTTCCTGTCCTCACAGTCAAAGCCACTTCAGCAGGGTGATAAGTCCGAGCACTCAGGTTTAGTCAGCCTCCAACCTGAAAACTTTCGTCTTCATTGACAATAATAACCCTTTTGAAATGAGGCCTCACTCTGGAGATCTGATGGATCCTCTCCAGCAGTGTGGATAGCTGATACCAATAGCACCTGTTTGGTGGCCTGGGCCTGTTCTTCACAACAGGTCACACCCACAGGACGTAACCTACACATAATTACCTTAGTCGATTATTGTAGGCTTTCTGACGTAAAAAAAAATCCTTTCATTGAGCACACCAAAAACTAAAGCTCAACGGCTGTTGTATGTTTTATGTAAACATACAAAGAAACAGCAAACACAGGAATCAATGGTTCTAAGTCATAACTTCAAGGTTGTAAAGCAAACATGGTCTAATTTGAAAGCCAGTTCACCACATATTACAAATAATATGTTTAATGAACATACATTAAAATGTAAATGAAATGCTCTTCTTTTTAACTTAGCTTAGGGCATACGTATTTAATGAAGTAACTTGTTCTTATTTGTCTTTTAAGTATTTTATGGCTTTTATGGTTTATCATTAGTACATTGTTTCCCTTTTCTATCTTTTAATCTATTCAGTGCCTGATTAAACTAAAAGCCACATTTCCTACAACTTTATTTAAATCTTTATTTACTGTTGTTTTTAATTTATTGTGTTTGAGACTTTTTATTGTTTTAGGCTATGTTTATATATGTCTTTATGTCAAGCATCTTGTGTCCTAAGCATTTTGTTAAAAGGTGCTCTTCAAATAAATTGACAGACTGACTGATTGATTGATTGATTGATTAATTTATTGAGCTGTCAACAAATTTACTATAGTCCAAACATATCCACAAACATGCCAAGATGTCAGGAAGAAGCTTAACTAACCCGCTGTAATGACCACTCCCCAAAATCCAGGTTAGCACACAGTATTGGTCAATAAACTTGAATTCTAAAAAAAAAAAAAAAATCTAAAAACAAATCCCCTAACACTCAGTACAAACATATGTAACACCAATGAAACATGGTTTCATCATTTCACTGACACTTCTGGTTTTCCATAGATATTTCTGTGATTGCTGTGAGGATGTTTCCAGGCCAACAGTTATATGCTAATGATCAATTATACTGCCTTGTTTGTGAGGTTATAGGATTAAAATCTTTAAAAACTTCTGGAAAGCCCACTGGAAACCAGATTAAGTTTTTTGTGTCATCAAACTGCAGTTGACATGCTCTCTGCTGTCTTCAGCAGCCATTAACAGGATCATTTAGACGAAACAAGTCTTGGCGTGTCATGGCCCAGCAGCCTGTTTGATTCCCATTTGATGTTCTTTCTATCCCTCTCAATCATTTATGGGATGAACGATCTTGGCTTTTTTTTTATAATTAGGACTAAAGATTTGCAAGAACATTAAAAAATGAACGGGTCTGTTCACCCGAAACTCATTTTATACTGAAAATCTGGTCAAAGTTAGCTGTATTTGGATCGAATTGATATCTTTAGTAATGTCATTACAAATAAGATTTTAACATCAAGCTAAGTATAATCAGATCAAATAAAGCTTTGCTTCCTCAAAAGAATTGGTTCTCGTGCTTTGAGCAGCTCAAAGCATTTTACAACTAAAAATCAGACAGAAGCACATTTTAAATGAAAACCAACCCACCTTTGTGTTCCATCCCCCTTCGTTGACACACACACCCCATGACCACACCACACACGTTGAATATAGGCATGAAATTGCAATATAAAAGACACTTCTAAAATAAACTCAACTTGAACTGAAAGAAAAATGTATCCAAAATAGCTAGGCTGCTTGGATACTTTGAAATAAAAACCTAATAAAACTGATCAAGTTCACCGTTTTATTTTCCAGCAACATTTTCACAGTTGAATTTCCGATTATTCAGATAAAAGTTGCTCCTGTTTAAAGCACCATTTACTTGAAAACTGTTGTTTTTAATCAAAATAAAATAGCTTTGGATATAACATAAATTCAAATAAATGTACATTTCATTGAATGGTAAATCAAGTTGATTCTGTAGCTTTTTAGTAACACACAGCTCTACCATTTGAAGTTAACTGACTGGACTGAATGTAATTTCTTTCCCATACATCATCAAGCGGCTGCTTCCATCATTAGCTCACCTGCAGCTCCCAACAGCCCCCTTTCAGCTAAATAAGATAATTCAAACAGAACGTGCTGTTCAAAGGGCAAGACTCAAGCAAAGACACCATTGTCTGCTAAATGCAGCACCAAAGACTCAAGTTACACCTCCGACATTATCCTCTTTTAATGGGAACCTTTAGATAACACTTTAACTGTTAACAATTATTTTAAACAGAAACTTTTCTGCAGCAACCCGCTAAGGCTGCAAGAAAGGTGGATATTTTTTAAAGGCTCTCTTTTAAACGATCTGTGAAATGATCATAATTTCTAAAGTGTGAATGGACAACTTCTTAAGTCCTTGTATGACAGTTGTAGCATCTCCCCAACAGAGCAGAGGAGATTGGAGAAGCTACAGTCAGGAAAACCAGATTTGGAGATACCTCTTGATTTAGTGCAGGAAGAGTGAGACAGGAGGACGGTTGCCAAGCCATTATCATCGATGGAGAGCAGCGCCCACCCTCTAAATGACTCGGTGCAACACTAAGCAGATCCCTCAGTGGCAGACTATGACATCATAAGTGTGGGTCAGTGTAGGTCGTTTCTTCCTGCTGATGTAAGAAACTCTAACCGAAGCTGCTCCCAGTAAAGTCATTGAGAACAGTTACTGTTTTACTGTCACCATCATTCACTTAAAAAGTGTCTCCTGGTGCAATGGCCTATTACCTTCTTCCTGTATGATTGTGTCAATGCATTTTCCAATCGGCTTTCTCCCTTTCGGGGTCACGGGGTTGCCGGAGCCCAACCCGGGTACTCATGGGCCAAGGCAGGGGACACCCCTGGACTGGTCGCCAGTCTGTCGCAGGGGCCACAATCACACACCCATATCCACACCTAAGGACAATTTAGAGTAACCAATGAACCTATGAAGCATGTTTTTGGATGGTGGGAGGAAGCCGGAGTACCTGGAGAAAACCCACGCATGCACGGGGAGAACATGCAAACTCCACACAGAAAGGTCCCCCATTGATGACACTGTTTCAAGTCCCCCAGCCAGGACTTGAACCGGGAACCTTCTTGCTGTGAGGCAGGAGCGCTAACCACTGCGCCACCGTGCTTGATACTTTAACATTTCTTTTAAACTGAATATATTGTGTTCTTATTGTAAAATGTAACGCTGCAATGCGGACATTTCAGTTATCTTGTGATTGTCTCTGTGTACATTATGTGTTTTCACTTTTCAGGCTAAATTCTATTTCTACATTTTAGGGAATTTCATTGTGCATGTAACACATCACAGACAATAAAGTCTAAAGTATGTTTTCAGAATGAATTATTTTTACGCTGTCTTTTATGTTGTCTTAAACTCTCTGAGGAATGTTTCCAGTGCCTTGCTGAATCTTTACCACCAAGGATTAAAGCAGTTCTAATGGTAGAAAGGGTCCAACCTGGTACTAGCAAGGTAATAAAGAGATTTTCCTCCTTGTGGGTCTTTAGTTTTATTGCATTGTTTTTTGAGTTCAGTTTGAGTGTTTCTTTAGTAGAAATTCTCTAACTGGTTCATCTGCTGCTCCAGTTGCTGCTGACCGCCTCTCAGAGGTGAGACATCCTGGTTCCAGCTGCAGTCAAGCAAGAAGGGTTTAGTTCATGTGCTCAATTATGAGTTCAACTTATTATTATATCTTCTTATATTGTTTTGAAAGGTCTGATGAAGAGGGAATTGTAATGCAGATTCCTCCTCGTTCTATGAAAGGTGCTTTATAAAGAAATATTAGTTAAAAAAGGGAAAGCAGGGTTTTAATGTAAAGCCTACAGCAGGAATGTTTGCTTCTTGTACAGTTAAACACAAGCTGTGTCTGTTCTTAGGATGATGGGTCAGTGTATTTGATCATATTGCTCATTGCATTAGCCAGTAACTCTGGTGCACCATTTCCTGTTGTGTGTTCTGACATTTACACACAGGAAGCAGCTCTAAAACAGCTAAAAGCTCGTATCCAGGAAACCCCACCAATGATTTAAACTCTCAACCCTAAACTTCCTATCAAACTGAGAGTTATACTTAGAGGTGTGAGCTCTGCAGAGCTTCCTCTTTACCGGGTAATCTTGCACAAACATGCTTTGCTTCATGAGCACCGACACACTTCAAATTGGTTAGTAAAGTTTAAGAATTGAAGTCTCAGAAAACAACACGTCCTCCCTAAAGGCACTCACAGGTTCAAGCAGCAACCTTCCATATCCTGCAGTTCCTCCTCAGTTCAGACTGAGTCTGTGAAAGACTCAAAGACTGTGGATTTGAGAAGGCTTAAGGAATGATGCCAAACATAGATACAAACTAACATGTAAGCCATGCTTGAAATTTTTCTCATCAGCTTTGTCAAGAGCCTGTTAGCTGGGCTGTTTCCCCTTTGAGAGCTGTGGTTGTGTGGTGAGTGTGGCCTCTTTGCTGCAGCATTTGGTTGCCTCCATTGGTTTGATACTAAACACCTAAAATCCGCTTTATATGCTTGATCGAGACGGTAAATAGAATTTTTACAGTGACATTTTACTACAGACTCGAGTTCTAAATGTCAACAAAATAAAAACACCCAGAAGACAAACAGAAGAATTAAAATACAAGAAAAACATAAATTATCAACGTACATATTTAAGGGTTTAAAAAGGCGTCCTTTTCTTGATGTTGGTGAGGGTAAGAAGGATTTCATTCTCTGAAGCATTAAGACGTTGAATAAAACCCTTAATAAGATTTAGAGAGTGTTAACATATAAAACAACATCTCTGCCCTTCTGTTTGGCAAAATAATTTAAAAAAATGTTATGCTGTACATTTCCCAAAGTCATCACTTGTTTTATATTGGTTTAAAACTGTAACTATTTATGAGACGTGTGCTGCTGACCTCTTGGCCAGGTCACCCTTGAAAAAGAGATCCTGATCTCTATCGGTTTCACCTTGTTAAATAAATGTTAGAGAAATAAAAATCTCACTGGCGCTGCTGCACCATTGTTGTCTTTCTAATAAAATAATGACGGCATCATTACCACTTTCTGTCTCTGCATGCTAGATGCATTGTAATGAGTCCATAGGTGTGCAGTATCAAAAACCTGTGGCATTTGCTAGGACATAGTTTCTGCAGAGCGGCAAGAATTCATTATAAATTTGCCTCCAACCTAACATTAGCGGTGTAACAAAATTTGTGAGCAATACTGGAGCTATCCAGAAGCGCCGTTTTGAACCAGATGCCAGCTCGGATGAGGAAAACAAAGACTTTCACTGATCTAGTCGTCTACAAGTTGATGCATCAGAATGGAGCAGAGCAGGAAGCATGTGACCTGCTGATGCAGGTCCTACGTCACATCTACAAGCTTTTTCCAACTGCATTTTTTCGTCTGCTCCTGATTCACAACAATTTGAATAAAGAAATACTCAGAAATGCAGTTTTGAGTGTAATTTTCTTTATATGTCTTCCATCATGAGAAAAAAGGCACAAGAACATCAAAAACCCAGTTTTCATTGGAACCATGCTTACCATTGTTGGTGCACAGCCGCTGGGAACCACTTTACAACAGAGCAAAAGATGATCGGAATGGGACTTTAATAACATGATCAAGATATTTTACAGTGTGAACGACATCAAGTATTGGAAAGCTTAAAAACAGGAAAAATCAATGTCACGTCTTCTTTGGTACGACATATCAGCACAGCACTCCAATTAGCATGATATGAAATATCATTTTTAAATCCATTAAAGGAACAGACATTTAAAATCTGTTGTAAACTTGAACTTCTGGGGCTGAAAACAACTAAGTCATCAGCGGACATCAGCAGAACGACTTTAAAACATCCAGTCAAGCACAAACAAACATAAACATACAAACTGAAGAGGATGGGGACACATGCCCCCTTGCCTTACACCACTGCCCACACCAAAGATGGATGAGAAGATTGATACCTGATCTGCATCTCCTTTTGAGTATACCAATAATCTTACAAAACACCTGATCATCTTCAGAAAAGGTTTGATGTATTTTAAAGAATAGAACTGTTATAAAGAATAGTACTTTCATTTTTTTCAGCTATCAGAAAAGCTGGATCTCCATCTTCACATCCTTCTGCTCATCACAGAAGTATCTAATCCTGCGGGAAACCCATTATTCCAAAGTCATACAACAGAATCCAACACCAAAAGGAAAAATGACTTCCACATAGCGGACGCGCCGCGCCATAATGACCACAAACTCAGACAGTTTCCTGGCCAAACCCCAGAACTTTAGACCAGAGGAAAGCAGCAGAGACACGGCATGAGTCCTACCGATTTGTTGTCCCGCAGATTTTCGTCTTGATCCTCCATGCGCTGGAAGTTTCTGTGCGTCCACGCCTCAGAGGCGCATCCCCTCCGCGGCGGAATGAGCGGCGCGCCCCGCAACGACCATATTTGGTAAAAGCCCTGTCCAAGCCCATGAGGTCATCTCAGTTCCTCTTCTTAAAGGTTCATACTTTAGAAAGAGGATGTGAGAATGAATCTGACTCAGTCTTTAAGCTTGTAGGAAAATTAGATACAAAAACCTAAAAGGAAATTCTTTTTTTTTTTTACTGTGATGAGACGGAAGCTGCAGGCCCGCGTTCAAAAACAGCAGGAATAATGAAATATTCCTTATGAATGTATCAGAATGGATGACAAAAAATATATTTTACCTACTATCCTACATGTTATTGCATCACTTTTTTGATAGAATAAACTTTCAAAATAAAAAATGAGAGTTTAAATATTGGGAAAGCAAAAAAAGGCATGGACTTTTCCTTTTTTGCTCCTGATACTTTTTACTGATTTTTTCTGAGGTTATAGCATGATTTATGAGCTTCTAAAAAAGCTCACATTACAACAAAAGAGGAAACAACAAGAAAAGAAAATCCTGTTAGGTTTTTATTTGGTTGTTTCACATATTATCAGATCTGAAATACACAGATAATGCAAAAAAAAAGTACTTCTCCTGTTATGGACCGTTATAGGCAGCCTGGTGAACCCAAAAGCATCATGTCATCCGTCTGGTGTGCATCTCTGGGATTTGTTTTCACACATTTTGCAATTCTTTGTGTTGTCCTTACAGGAGTTTTTATTTTATTTTAATTTAACAGTTTATGTATGTTCTGTGGAAGTGTTTTTATTAATCTTGTAATCCTGGAGTTTTGCAATGTGTTACATTGCAAAACATTACAAAACATTACATTGCGTAAACTCACATCTAGCAGTTCTGCACATGCCATCAAACCTGAACAGTTTGAAACGTCAACTAAGCTTTTTAGAATGTTGTTAATACTCAGTAGCTGGTGGCATCTTCTTTTACATACACTTGTTTTATCAAATTTTTCTGTATTGTTTGGCATATTTTTATGCTGCTTTTTTTCCTGCTCAACTATGAACGTTCTTTTTATTTGTCTTGATTGTGAAGCGCTCTCAGAATCTGCTTTATTGCCAAGTACAATTTCACCCACACAAAGAATGTGTCTTGGTGATGATGGATGATATGGTATGGTATGGTATGGTACACTAATGGTGTTATATAAATGCTGTAAGTGATATATAAATAGTTTTATTCATTTAAACAAGCCTTAACCTGTATAAGTATTGCTGTTTGGAACTTAAATGTCTATGGGAACATGTGTGGCTTCATAGCAGTATGGTGTCTAAGAAAAACAGTGTAGATATATAAAATCTGTTAGTTGACCGTAGAAAACTGAATGATGGTCTTGGTTTGTTGCTGAATTTATTTACAGGAGGTCACGTTTTTTTTTTTTTACGGATTCCACCTCAATAGTAGATTACTAACATGGCTGTGAGAACATATCGTGTAAACCAATTTTGAGGAAAAATTGAAGTAAATAGGGGAAATAACTTTTTGCTCAGTTGTGTATTTTTATTGTACATTTTTGGTTATATTTAAAAATGACAAAATATTTTTTTACAAACTTTTTTTAAATTAAAAGTTAGGAGTAGTTGAAGTCTAGTAGTTAAAAAATTCGTTTCCTGAAGGCATATTATTTAAGAAAAATATTTATCCGAACAATTTTTTTCCGGATCAATGAACGCACCAAAACTTCCTGCAATTTGCATATCCGTCCACTTGAGAGCGCCGCTTCTCGCTTGTTTGTTATGATGATTTTGAAGACATGGTGGATGATCAGCAGTCAAACCACCAAGCTTTCCACACGGAAAGTGCTTTTATTTTATGTTGAGAAGAGGACCTTTTAGGACAGTGGATACATGCGGTGGATGTTGTGCTTTAGCGTGGATTCACGCTAAAGCTCACGGCGGAAGAAGAGCTCCCTCTGTTCTGCACCTGTGTTGGGGGAGAAGACCTGCTGTGAGGCGGAGCTTCCCTGGAATGTCCTCCAAGCTAAAACGCTAACATGGAATTTTGTGCCTGACTTTGCTTCCAAACTGTGGCTCCTGGATTCTCCGAGTTGAAATTTGCCTTCTCTCTGACGTCCGCTGGCAGGTTATCACTCTTACGTTCGCGCGCAGCCTGAGGAATGCAGTTCTTTTACTTTGAAGGTGTAGCTGGTTAGCAAGCTAGCCTCGCGCTCGTGTTCTCACCTGTAAGCCAGGGACGTTGATCTTGGACTCGGCTCGAGCTCGAACGCCATGCCGTGGATTGGTAGCGGCCTGGTAGCATTGCTTACTTTAGCAAGCTAACGCTAGTTGGATGTAGCAGGCCGCCGAAGATTGTAGTCCTTAAGATAATTTACGTGGTCGTTATTTTCCTCGTAGTTACGAAACACTGCAGTAGCTGAACAAAGTCGGATTTTTGTTTGCGTCTGGTCGAAGCTTCACATGTAAACAAGCCTGAGAGAGAGCCGCATTGGTTGTAGGTTATCACTAAATATTTAAGTAAAACCGGTGCTTTTATCTTTATCTCAGCCTCTGATGTTGAAGCAGGTACTTCATCTGTGAGGAAATCGTATAAAAATTAAAAGGGACGTCTGGGGGACCTGCGGGAAAGTGAGGCAGATTCATTCATTCATGATTGATGATCCTCAAGGAAGCACACTGTCTTTTATCCATTTGCTGCTGTCAGCTCCCTCCTCGTTTGTTTAACCAGCATCAGGTCTGACTTTTTTTTTTTTTTTGGCACTTTATTCAAACATCCTGCTGGCCTGTCAGGAACTATTGGGGATGGGAACTGGAGGGACTCTGAGCTGAACCAGCTTCCAAGTGGCTTCAAGGTCTGATCAAAGCCTAACACAGAGCTCCATTGTGTGGACCGCAAACAGAACAGGAAAGAGATGGTGATGATGATAAGACTGGCCCAGCGACACTGTTGAACGCAGACCAGAAAGCAGAGGGATTCAGACATGAGTCTCCGCCAACCCTCCTCCACGCTGGACAGGTACAATCCTTTGCATCCCCCTCTGCAGATCCTGATGTTTCACAGAGCAGTACAGCTCCAGAATAAAACCATTCATCTAGATTTTGTTGGGCTCAGTTCCTGTCTGGTTGTGTGGGAAACAAGTCTGGCAGGTTCACTCTAGAGGAGATAAAAACTGCTTTAACAAGGAGTCAATGAATGCTTTCTTACATTTAGAGTGAAAACTCTGGCAGGTGTTGTAGACATTGACCCTGCATGTATCAAGAAAGTGAGGCTTAGATGTGATTAGAGCTGATGGGTTGAACTTGGACGCTAAAGATTTCCAGAAGGGTTTGTGTGTGATCCAAGCTAATGCTTTCTTTGAATGTGGAAAAATATGTTTAAAGGGTAAAAATATTGATCAATAACAATAAAAACTAGAAAACAACCCTAAAGAAGCTGGATTAAAGACCCACTCCAATGAAAATCGTGTTTTTAACATGTTCTTGTTTTATTTTTCTGATGATGGAGGACATATCTAAAGAACATTTATCTTAATATTGCATTTCTAAGTATTTCTTTATTCAAATTGTTGTGAATTAGAAGCAAGTGGGTGAGAGTGTAAACAGATGGATGATGGGAACTGGGAGTAGGCAAGCTCCCGCCAACAACTACTGCCGCTCTGCAGAAATGATGTTCTAGAAAACATGACAGGGTTCTTTATTTTGTGTATAAACAGCATAGTCATATTTAAAAGAGCATTGGGAGCACTTTTATTGTAGATTAAAAGATGATTGGAGTGAGACTTTCATGAGTAAAGTTGCAGATAATTTCCTTAATGTTTTTTGTGAAGGAACTTTTATGTGGCTGGTGTGGTAGGTACTAGTTTGCTTCTTTAAGCACTTCATCTGGAAGATGAGGAAACTCTCATGAGCTCTTCTTCAGTTGGAAGTATTTCCTGGTGAGGTTTACCACAGCATGACCACATGAAGTCCAGATCTTTAATCCTCTTGGTTTTCAGTCATCAGTGCAAGTTTTTGTGAAAGGCGTTCCGCATGCTGTGACTTCTTTGTTTTGGTCTGATATATAAAGAAACGTGGCTTGTTGCTGTCTGTGCTTTTGTCATCACCTGTGCCGAACATCTTTGGCCTTTCCCTCTTGCCATTAACCGTTTCCCTCTGTCTGTGTTTACTGCTCCACCCTGCTGTTTAATTGTGTTGTGTGACAAGAAAAACGGCCTCTATGTTAAATCAGCCGTAGGAGCCTCTGCAGCGGAACAGAACGCTGACACTTTCATCCTTTTTTCTAATTATCCTCCGGTCTCCGGATGTCTGTGCATCCCAGCAGCCTGAGATCAGATCAGAGCTGAATCATTCTACTGAAACGTTTGAATTGTATTCCGTTGCATTCATTTTAAAACTAATCAATCAGCTCATTATTACTTCAGAATCATTCTGTCCTGTGAATGACTCTGTTTTAGACATTGCAAGGGAATCAATTTTTGTTTGTTCTTCATTTTACTTTGAAAAATTAAAATAATTTCAGATAATTGTATCATCTGATTTTTAATTTATCACAATAAGCAATTCCTGAAGAACTCAGCAGTTCATTCTCCAGGCAACCGCATTTGTTCAGACTGTCCAGTCATTGTTCAGATGCACAAGAGTGACTGATTCAGGAGAAAGTCACATTTATTCTGAAATCTCATCATTTCAAGAAATATTCTCCTTTGAGACCTGATAGAGTTTTGTGGTCGAATCATGTTTAACTTCATTCATTTTCTAAACCTTCTTTGTCTCTTTTGGGGTCACGGGGCTGCTGGGGCCTAACGCGGCTACTCGTGGGCGAAGTCAGGGTACACTCTGGACAGGTCGCCATTCTGTTGCAGGGCCACAGTCACACACCCATACACACTTGCATCCACACCTAGGGAAAATTTAGAGTGACCAATTAGACTATGAAGCATGTTTTTGGATGGTGGTGGGAGGAAGCCGGAGTCTCGGGGAAAAAACCAACACATGCACGGGGAGAACATGCAAACTCCACACAGAAAGGTCCCCCATTGGTGATGCTGCTTCAGTTCCCCCAGCCGGGACTTGAACAGGCGGCCTTCTTGCGTGTTTAACTTCAGTCACAATTTTTCTTTTTTTTTTTTTTTTTTGCTCAGAACAGCTTTGTTTTTGAACTTCTATTTTATTTCTATTAGTTTATATTAATCTGTTATGAACGTTAACAAGGAGTTTATTAGATATGAAGGGCTTAACTTGTGAGAAAAGAAAAGCCTTTTCTATAACAATTTTTTTTAATTCATCAATTTTTTTTCTTTTGCTAAATAAATAAAAATCCTTGTCCTTTTTTAATAAAAGGAAAAGGTCTCCGTTATCATCAAAGGCATCAGTGTTGTTTTCATGGTGAATCAGAATGTCAAACAGCAGAAAGCACTTTTTAAAAAATAGAATATTTGAAAAAGTCTAAATGAAAGTGAGGCTGGAGTGAAAGCTGTGTGTGTCTTTACATGAGAATTTTTCTGAGTGACATATTGTGTGCCTGCTCTCAGAGCAGACAGATGCTTGGACTGTTCTAAGGGCAGACGGATGCTACATTGGCCTCAGAGCCGATGAATGCTGTGTCTACTTTCAGAGAAGATGCATGCTGTGTCTCCTTTCAGAGCCAACGGATGCTGCATCTACTTTCAGAGAAGACAAATGCTGCATCTACTCTCAGAGCTGATGGATGCTTCCTCTACTCTCAAAGCAAACGAATGCCGTGTCTGCACTCAGAGCCGACGGATGCCGCGTCTGCTCTCAGAGCCGAC
>BSAI01000105.1:2460109-2519791 GCA_036245035.1 Adrianichthys oophorus
GACGGATGCCGCGTCTGCTCTCAGAGCAGACGGATGCCGCGTCTACTCTCAGAGCCAGCGGATGCTGTGGATGCTCTCAGAGTAGACGGATGCTGGGACTGCTCTGAGCCTCTGTTAACATCTTTCTGCTGAATTTCTTTTTTTTCTGTCTTTCTCTTGTTTTTTCCTTCTCTCTCTTGCTTCGCTGTCAGCCCTTTCGCTCTTTGGTGAGTTTTTTCTTCTTTGCTTTCTTGTTGCTGTTTAATAAAGTTTTTGATCCTGGTCAGCTGAGTCTGAGTGGATTCTCCTTCTTTTTTCTTCAGTTAAAAAAAGTTTTTGTTCTTTCTATTTGGTCTGACTTATCTTTTTTGGCTTATCTTGATCTCAGAGGGCTACTCTTTCACACAGCGCTGCTCTTTTTTACCGCAGGCTCAGCAGTCTAACCATCGGAGACTCGGAGCGCAAATCCTCTGGCAGCCAGCAGAGGGAGGTGTTAACTGACGCCTCTGCAGAGGGCTCAAGTAATTTTCACATTTCAGACTGATTCGCTTGTTTGTGCTGTAATGTTGGGCGCTGTTGCATCACCGATCCATCTGCGCAGGTCCTGGACTGGTCCAGAGGTGTGTGATCGTGCAGAAGGACCAGCTCGGGTTTGGCTTCACCGTGTGTGGAGAGAGAGTCAAACTGGTGCAGAATGTGCGACCGGGTGAGAGCGACTTGTGATCAGATGTGCAGCTACACAAGTTGTGTGTTTAAAGCTTGCATTTCAACTGAATTTATCAATTTTCCCCCTTCAGGCGGGGCTGCAGTCAAAGCTGGGGTTCAGGAGGGTGACCGGATCATCAAGGTTCAAACTGCTCTCTGAAGTCCACTCAGACTTTTGGGGTGAGATGTTCTGGATTTTAATGGAGTTGTTCCTGCATCTTTAAGGTGAATGGCTCGTTGGTGTCCTCCATGACTCACCAGGAGGTGGTGAAGCTCATCAAATGTGAGTCTGAAAGAAGTCGGACTATTGCTGGAAACGTTTTTCTTGTTTATTTATCAACTCCTCCCCCTTCAGCTGGACCGTACGTCGCACTGACATTACAAGGACCGCCCCCATCTGCTGCCTCCTTGCCCTTAGAGCCCCTCCCCTCTTACCTTACACCCAATCAGAGAACATCTGTCATTGGGGAGACCCCGCCCCCTCCACCTTTAAGCAGCACCCCATCCCAAAGAATCACGTTACCCACACCACTGCAGGTGAGTCAGGCAGAGCCGCTTAAATGGAAACAGAACTGTTTTATGAAAGAGCTTTTATTTTGAAACAAGTGCTTTTGTTCTTTAGGACCCAGAAGTGCAAAAACATGCAACTCAGATTCTCAGGAAAATGTTGGAGCAGGAGGAGGCAGAACTGCAGGTACAGGAGCGCTGCCAGCTTTTTATCAAATCCAGAAACCATCTGCTAATGATGCCATCAATGGTGTGATTTTCAGGACTTAATGGATGAACACCTGAAGAATCCATCGCCGTCACTGGAGGAGCGGATTGAAAGTGCCAAGAGGAGAGCTCACCAAGTCAGGATCAAGGTCCAACAGGATCTGGTGAGCAGGATCTGGTGATCCATTTACATACTCATGAAAGAGAATGATGGGAAAAAAAGTCTGAGAAAGAAGGGTTCTGGAAACAGTAAAGATTTTTGGTTTTTCAGGAAGGAACCCGATCAGAATCCACTACAAACTACATGAAAGCAGGAGGTTTGTGTCTTTTCTTTAAAAATCCAACAGATGTTTTGCATTTCTACAACGAGTCATGTTGGGGTGGGTTGGGCTCCTGGACGGGTTTTCTCACTGACCTCCTCTTTTGCAGGGCGGCTGTCGCTGGACTCCGGCGAAGGAGACATTGAGGTGGGTGTGGTTTTGTCATCCGCCAGCACAGGCTGCATGTGTGTGTGTCACGCTCCGCTCATCCTGTCCCCCTCATCCTCCTCTGTGCCCTGCTGCTCCTCATCCTCCTCCTCTTCCTCCTCCCCAGCCCTTTGAGAGTCCCCATTCCTCCCCCCCATTCCCCTTCAGGAACCCCCATCACCGGCGCCAGAGCTCCGACACGCACACTGACACGGTGAGACTGACGTGCCGCATTTTTGTGTACATCTGCAGCGCCAAAGAAACGTCTAATTCAAAACAAGTCATTCAAATTAGCATTAAAACCTGAATAAAGTTTGTGATTTCCCTAATTCCTCCAGGTTTTTATGTCTTTTAGTTTTTCCTATTTTCATTACTTGGTAAAACAATTTGTTCTTTTAGGATTTAGGAGTTTAGCTTTAGTGATCTGTAAGGTTTCAGAACCTGTTTTTTTGTTTGTTTAAACAAACAAGACATTAACACAGCCTCTCTAACATACTGTTTCTCCTCGATCATTGTGAATCAGCCAATTCTGTCACGGAGAAAAGCGTCTTTCTATATCGACTTTACACACTTTTTGGTAGTAATGTGTTTCATAACGGCGCACAGCTGCTTTTCTCTGTTCCATAATCCTCTGGAATTTCATTAATTGCATTAACGGTTGAAGAATTATGGTTATCAAATGAATGTAAACCCTGGAGCTAAAGCTTAGGCATGAAAAGGTTAGCCAAAAAGTTGCATCTTTTTCTGCTTTTGACACTGATCCTATGTGGATGAAGACAGAAACATTTAAGTTTTTAAAGCACAAAAGCCGAAATAAAATCGCTACAATCTGACGGATTTAAAAAGGGTTTTAATAAATGACTCGACAGTAAAGGTGATTATCTGCAACTGTGGATTGAATCCATTATTTGTCTTTTAAGGTGTTGAAACTGCAGACGCGTTTTCTGATATCTGTGTTTTCCAGGCTGGGAAAGCTCAGATCATCGGCCCTGAGGAAGAAGATGAAGAAGATGATGGCTATGCCTTTAATGAGGTGTGTGTTTGTGGGATCCTTCTGCTCTGTCCTGCCCCCCATCACGTCCTCTCATTTTTCTCGCTGTACGTCTCGTAGATGGACGGCCCATTTCAGGACATCGAGTTGTTGAAGTCCCGGCCGGCACACATGACTGTGTTCATGAGATACGTCTTCACGCAGCTGCTGGACCCCAACCCACTGGTCTGTTGCTCCCTCAGTGACACTTTTCAGCAGAAATGTTTGCTGTTTCTTTATTTTGACCATTGGTATATATTACTGGATTGGCCATTGCTTATTTGCTGCTATACACAGTGAAGTGCGCATTCTGGCGCTTTTGCTATTGGGCTAGCTCCCTCATTCCTTTAACCATTTTTCACAAAACATGGCTTAAATTAAAGCTTGAAAACTTATTGATCTTGTGGTATATTTAAACATTTATTATCTCTAAAGATTAATCTGTAAATAGTGCAAGAACAGCACTTTCTAGTGTTACATGTAAAGCATGGCTGTTAAATGAACAGCTTCTAAATATCTGTGATTTTTTTTTTTTCCATTTTTCCTGTATACTAGAATCTATATAACTGAGCTTGTAAATGCTTGTCACCTAAGCCCAGAAAGGAAATTGAGGAACAAATCCATTTTCCTATTAAAATTCACCTCAAAGTGCTTTACAAAGAAAAAGAAACATCTTCTAACACACATACAAATAAAAATAGGTAAGCAGCAACTTGTAAAAATCTACCATAATGAGAAAAAAAAAGGTAGAAACTCATTCTTTTATTATTTTTTATTGATAGCTCCTTCCCTAACAACTCTGCAGTGTTCGCTTTATGTCGCTGGTCAGAAAGTGAGAGCTGCATCTTCTGACTGGGCTTCCTCCGGTCAGCCAAGAAAGTTTAACACTAGCAGCACAGATTTAAAAAAATGTGCGAACAATCACTTTCTTTTAAAAAAAAATAAGTGCGACTGACAACAGCTTTTAGCCTCGGACGGCCCTAATTTACCTGTGGGCGATGCAGCAATGTGCATCTTGGCCTCACATATTACATGTGGCCAACGTGAATTTCTATCAGTTTTTGTGCTGGTCACACATAAATACATGCAACTAATATTAGCCATGTTTTAAAATATCAAACACTAATAAAAATAATAAATACATAGATGATGAACCAAACTAGCATGCTACTTCCTAGCACCCACTTTAACACAAACGTTAGCAAAACATTGCGTCCCCTTTTGTGATTCGTTGCAGACTTATTCCAGTCTCCTCCATTCTTCACTCCATAAGACTTGATGTATAGTGATGCAGAATGTCATGTGACGGCCAATCCAGTAATATATACCATTGATTTTGACTTCACTCTTCAATGGTTGCCAGATCTGACATATATTTTAAGCTTTAACCCTTTATAAAAGGGATTCAAACTCTTAAATTGTGAGACTGTTTCATGTGTAATAAAAAAAACAAAAATGTATTGTAAAAACAAAAAGCAGAAATGAACCAAAAGAATAAAAAAGCCTCCACAGAGACCAGTCAGAAAAATGCACTAGCAGTTAAAAAAAAGGTTCCACTCTTACTTTAGATAAACTGTCATTTTTTTCTCCCAGAATCTTTTCTAAAAGCCCTAATTTGTTGTGAAAACTATTGTAAATTTCCTCTGACCATCCAAAAGAAGCTGAACTGTGCTGAAACTCTCCTAATCTGGCAACACTGCCCTCTCTCCTGATGTCTGATATTTATATTCGCTGCTTTTCATTGGTGTGTTTCTTTTCCTCCACAGCTCTTTTACCTGTCAGTAGAAGCGTACCTGAGTTCCAGCCCCAAAGACGCCCGCGCCCTCGCTCCTCAGATCTGCTCCCATTTCTTGGATCCTGATGCTGTAAGTCCAGAGACATCTGCAGAGGTTTGCTGCCTCTCGTCTGTGCAGACAAACAGCATTCAGTCTCAGTTCATGACTGTTGTTCCCGGAGCTGCTGGGGTTTCCTCATATTTAGTCTCAACAGAACGGAAGTCACTGAGCTGTGAACAGAAGCAGGTGGAGAAATCCCTTCTGTGTTGACAGGCTGAAAATAAAAACATTTAAAGAGAGAATTAAAAAAGGAGTCAGAAACAATAATAAATATTCAGAGTATTTGATGAACGAGTTATATATAGAATGTTACATTTTTATCCAGAAAGACATATTTAAACCAAACATAAGAAGCACATGGATAGCTGCCTCATCAGCTGCAGATGTTTCTGCTTCTGCTGCTTTAATTAAAAAAAAAAAAAAAAAAAAAATCATGTGTTGACATGCAAACAGTAAATATTTGGTTTTGTTAAAAGAACAGCGTGGAACCATTTCATGAACTCATGTCTCACTCAAAGTTAATCTATTTTAAATATTTGCAGTTTTGTTAACAATACATTTTTGTTTTTTTATTTTTAACATTACTCAAGAAACAGCAGTTTTCCGTGTTATTTAACCTCTTTGGACCCAAGCTAATATTTTAGCTAACCATTTAAACATGTAGTCACAGGGCCCCAGTTAAGCAGAATAACTGCTGTGGAAATATAACCCAAAATGTGACGTCCATGTATGTGGACGCCAGGTCTTAAGAGGTTAAATGTCTCATTTATTTGTGGGTTTTTTTGTGACTTTAGTTTGTTCAAGTACTTTCACTTTCTCTTCAGTTAACGATGATCAGGTTATTCTGCAAACTCATGATGATTTGCACCACGAATAAGAGAACTTTTTTTTTTTTACTTTATTTGATCACATATTTTTCTAACTTTAATTTAACCTCCACCTTCATTCTTTTATTTGTTAGTTTTACATTTTAAATGACTTTCAATGGAAAAAAACATTAAAGGATAATTCTTCTGCTTTTCTTTGAGAAATTTCTTCTCGTTTTCTGATTAAAATTATGCAGCCAGCAGGAGTGACTAATTCAGATTATAGACTTGACTAAACAATAGACATGTTAAATATTCATTTTTCTTTGTAATGTGACCTTTAAGGGTGTTAAAGTGTCGGTTCAGACCTGCTGCTGTCTGTGTGACCGAAGCTTTTCCTCTTGTTGGATTTTTTCCTGACGGCATGCAGACTCTGCTTCATATTCGCTGAAGCTTTCTTTCATTTGCTTCTGTTTTTTCACTTTCAGCCGCTGAAAATCAAAGTTCGAGAAGAGTATCTGTCAGACATTGGTAAGACTTTGAAACTTGCTGAAACCTTTTGTTCACAGAGACTTTAGCTTGAACATGGTGGTGGATCAGTGGGGTCTGAGCTGGTTTTTGTTCTTTCTGCCGTCAGAAAGTCGACTCCACGTGCAGGAGGATATCAGAGGACCTCTGTCAGAGCTGCAGCAGCAGGTGCTGCCCGACATCCAGGACCAGATTCAGGACTACAGGTGAAGGAGACCGGACATTCCTTTCTGATTTCATTTTTAATTTTCTCTGATTTAAAGGTGTCTGTCTGTTTGATAACGTTCCTGTTTCTTATTAGTTTCTGGTTACAATTTTAGACTTTATCAAAGTTAGTAGCAGCATTTTGTTTTTGCTATTAAAAAATCACAAATTACACAGTATATCTATTAAAGTACTATTATGCTGCTTTAATTAATGTATGCAAAGCAGTTGATGCTGCAATAACAAAACAGGAAGCTGTGAATTCTCTCAAACCTTTAAACTGGGATCCTCCTCTGTCTGTTCAGCAAATCTCTACAGCTTCTTTTCACATTTATGGTTTTAAAAACATGAAGGCTGACTGAAGATGAGACCCTCTCAAATCCTTCATCAAACTTTCAGATGCAAAGATCCATAGTGTATTTCATAACCAAGCAGACATCTGACTCTTCCACATGCCCCTCTTTAGTGAATCGGGAAAATAAATGGTTATGGAGGAAGTTCTGATCTTGACTTCTTTATCATTTGCAATACAAAATTTTACATGACTTCATCTTTTTTTTAATTTTTTTTAAATACTTTTTCTGGGGTTCTTTTGCAATGAATATTGGATCACATAAGCATCTTGACTGTAATTTTTGATGCACTGTGTGAATTTTTGAAGTGTGAGACCATTTATGTAGTAAATTTTCTTTTAAGCAGCTTCAGTCGTCTCAGTGTTTTCACTGGAAATGCTTTATTCCAGGTAAAGGAATCTGTGAAGTTTTCCAATCAGATTTGTAACATACTCCAACCTGAGGGGAGGCAGCAGAACGTTTCCCTTTCAGCAGCAAGATGTTCATGTGAAGTTGTGGCTCATGTCCTGACAGGAACAAGCAGATGATGGGGCTGGGATCTCTGTTTGGAGAAGGAGACCTGCGGCAGCTGGACGGAGACCCCGCCAAAGAAAGACAAGTGGTGGACAGACAAGTGTCTGCCCTCTGGGAGGTTCTGTAAGTTCTGCTACTATTTTTTTCTTCTTCTTTCTTTTACAGAAAGATAAATAGGAAGACTTCCGAAACTTTCTCAACTTGAAAAAATATATTGTATTTGGTTTCAAAATAAGCCTCAAGTAGGTTCCACTGTTCCATCTTTCTACAAACATCTGCTAAACATTTGTTTACTCAATCAAACTTTATCTTTACAGCATTTTAGAACAACAGCTTCTGAGCCAAACTGCTTTCTACAAAACAAAACAAAATGGCTGCACAGTGTCAATTAAAAACGAGAGCTTTTTAAACTGTTACAAGCATTATTTGATTTGATTTATAACCATAGAAACTCTGACAGACTGAAGAAGCCTCCCCCTGCTGTTTACATTTAAAATGTGGGGTCTCCATCACTTGCTTCAGTAGGTGATGTCCAGAGTTTTCATTTGGTTGCTTTTCTTTTGACTTCTGTAAAAGCGTGCAGTAAATGAAAACCTGCAGTTTGCTGTAAAGGGGAATAGCATGAAATAACAAACAAACCTCAAATATGTATCTAAATTTGTGAAGAACTGATTTAAAATAAGGAATTGGGTTTTGAGAATTTCTTTTTTTTCTTCTGAATCCTCAAAGTCCTGACGTTTTTTTTAGAGTTGCGGTTCAGAAAGGAAACATGAGCACATTTGCATTGTTGCCTCAGGTTTGCCAGGCAACATTTTTGATTATGAGTGTCATAAAAAAGTTAATGCAAAGCCACAGACGGAGCCTCACAAAGGTCAGGATGGTAGTTCCCTCAGAGCACATGACCGGGCGCGCCGTCACATGATGGCCTCTTTGCTTGATCGATGGTCTGAGTGGCTTTTCTCTGTTAGTGGGGGATCCACAGCTGTTTTTCAGCATCTGTTGTTTTCTGTTCCAGATCAAAGCATGAAGAAGACAGAAGGTACGTTTCTGCCATCTTTTCATCTTCTGAATTTGTCAAAGACTTTCGCTGACTAAGGAGGACTGCCTCTTTTCTGTTATTCCTCCTCACAATGTCACGTTATCTTTGCCCCATCCTCACTTGGGTCCATCAGTTCTCCTCTGGCGTCAGCTGTGCATCTATACCTGCGACATTCCGGCATCAAGCTGAGAGACTCCAAGATCTTCCCAGGTCTGAGCACGGAGAAGGACAAGTGGCTCGCCTTCCTAAAGACAAGAAAGGTCAGACTGAGGAAAATAAAAGCACTTTCTCTGGAGGACAAATGTAAACACATAAATGTTCATCCTTGTCGACTCCTGTCTCTTGTAAGGCGCAGTAAATCACCCACGTACAAAAACAGCAGATAGATTTTTTTTTTTTATTATTATGCTTGAGCTTTATTTAACCAAACAGGAAGTTAAAAACATCCTTATTTTTAACTTCCTGGCAAATATCACTCAGAAAATAATCCTATTGATTCAATATTACAAAAACTTTTAAAAATGTTTTTTACAAACAGAAGCAAATTAAAATAATTGGACATACATCCTTAAAGGTACAGTTTTCTTCAGCAGAACATAGAAACAAACACACCCTGATGTAACAACATTTAACACTAACTAAACAGGCACATCCAGTTTATACAACATCAAGGGGTGACTATCAAAAGAGTGAATCTATTTGTCTCACCATTAGATGACATTCACTTTAATATAGGGCTGTCAATGTTAACGCATTAACGCACGCAATATTTTTTTTAAAAATAAACGCGTTAAAATTCATTTACACAGATTAATTACACGTCAGAAGCGACTGTCTTCCGCTTTGGGTTGGACAGTTCAGGCTTCCACGACATGCGCCATTTTCTGAAAATACAAATACATATATCTTCTTTGGGCACTATTCCACTTTTACCATGGTCACTTACCAAAAAAAAATATTCAATTGATTTTTAGTATTTTTTTCTTGTTATTTTCTCACTTTTTCACAAAAAGCGGACTATTTGATTGGTGGTGCAGCCTGTTGTCACGGTAACATGATAATACGTTGTTGGGCATTTCAGACAATAAGAATGAAGGAAAAATGTTCTCTCTGACTTTTTTTTATTCAAAAGCTGCCTGTTGTATAAAATGTAACTTGTAAAACGTTGCAATTAATTGTGATTAATCACAATCCAAAAGTGTGATCAATCTGATTAATTGATTTCTGAATCTGAATTTAGTTGATTGAAGCGCTACTTTAATATTGATTTATTTTTCATGTATTGATGTTTTATGAAGTGATGTATTTTCTCAGTGAAGGTAGATTTGCTATGAATGAGTGGATGTTTTAAAAGTGTAGCTTTAAAGGAGAAGACGGGAACATGTGATGGAGCAGAGAACCTCCATCAGTTACAGTTTTGAGACCCAATTATAATACATGTTGATGAAAAAAGACATCAAATGAATGACCTGATGTTGTGGCGTTTACTTCTCGTTTCTCCACAGACGAGCGGCGTCAAGAAGGAGAAGGATGGGGAGGATAAGAAGAGGAACCCCATCTTGAAGTACATCGGGAAACCGCGGACGACGTCTCAGTCCAGTAAAGTCAAACTTGCTGCAGCTCTTCATCGTCACTCTTCATTTGAAGAATCATTTTTATTTTCCTGCTTGTTGCCATGTTTTCTGTGACATCTCCATTGGTTTCTGTGACTGATTCCGCTTTCTTTTTTGGTCCATTGTGGTTTGGTAGCATTCCATATCCCGTTGTCCCCGACTGAAGGTACACTTCCGTGTTCAGTCTGTGGTTCTTCATTCAGATCTCTGTTCAGTTGGTTCTGTTTGACCCTCGGCAGAACTTGACCTGAATCTTGAATCCGTTTGTGTGTAGTTCGACCTGGAAGCGTTAAGAACATTATCCAGCACTTTGAGAACCACTCGGAGGTTCCAGGGGAGGAGGGGGGAGAACCCACAGACCCGCAGCAGATTTCCAGCAGCAGCCTGGGAGAGGAAGGCCCGGACAGGTGGCTGCCCCCTCCACCTTTCAGGATCCTGGTTGTGAGATTTTCTTTTCTTTGGAGTGACTGTCGTTCCTCTCGTGCAGTCCCATGGTCTCGGTGCGTCTGGCCCGCAGCGGGTCGCTGAAGGCTCAGGGCGAGGGCCGGCGGCGAGGAGGGGCCCCCGGAGCAGAGTTTGTTCCGCGTTCCCGCAGCGATGTGGACATGGAGGACTGCGGGGAGGAGAGAGAGCAGCCGTCTCTGCGGCCGCTGCATCACAGCGCCTCGTCTGCATCCAGCAGCTCTGCGCGGTAAATATCTGTCCTGAAGCAGCTCCTCTATTGCTCCTCCCAAAAACAACAACCCCCTCAGTGCAGGTCTTTTCCTTACGCCATCTTCTCTCCACTCTGTCAAACTCAGGTCTGTAGACAACCCCACACCCCCATACACCCCCCGCTTCTCTAGGCGCAGGTGAGTCCCCGAGTGTCCCCCACGCAGAGACTCCATCACTGATCAGAGGAGCAAAAAGAAAGATGATTTTTCCAGTTTCATACAAGCTGAAATTGATCTTCACTCTGCTGTAACAGCTTTCCTTTGTCTGCCTTTGTTCTGGTAGGAGTGTGGACTCCTCGCTGGCTCTGCTACCAGACGCTGCGGCGCTGGAGGAGGAGCTCTGTGACGCTCAGAACTGGCAGGACACGGTTCCCCCGCAGCTCCTCGCAGAGCTCAGCTCCAGAGAGACGGACAGACAGGCGGTCATCTACGGTACAAAGGGCTCTAGTCTCACCTTTGTCTGTGTCCGACCTCCTCTGACTGACGTCTGTGAATCCTGGCAGAGCTCTACACCACCGAGGTGTCCCACCTTCGAACCCTGTGGGTCCTGGACAAGGTCTTCTTCCAGAAGATGAGGTCTGTGCTGAACTCAGAGGAGCTGGCCTGCATCTTCCCCAACCTGCCCAAAGTCCACGAATTCCACGGTGAGCATGAGCGCACGAATGGAAAACGTACAGCTTTGTTATTTGAAGGGAAAATAAGACGGATAAATGTTTTTCTTTCCATAAATCCAATCTGATTACAACATATTTCTATTTCTGTTTAATCGCTATTAATCATTCATTTCCACAATCGTGCCGAATTTTCCATTAAAGTAGTTCTTATATGTTATTAACATAACCAGATATTAAACAATGTAATTTTTTTTTAATGTTCTTTTGGAACATTTTTAGTTTGCTGGATCTCTGTACAAACATCAAATCACAGTTTTTTAAACACACAAATGAAATGAGGACATAAATTCATTTTGTTTTTTTGCAAAAAGAAAAAAATGCATGTAATCCAAAGTGTGTAGAATTGTATGATTAAGATATTTTCAAAATTTCATCAAATTTCTGATGCCTGGAACAAGAAAAAAAGGAACTTGGGTAAAAACCAAAACATCTGGAGAGAATGTCACGATTATTGCTGACATTTGATCTCAGACTGGGATAGTGTTGTGAGGACTCTGTCAGACTCATAGAGAGGAATGTTTATTTGTAAAAACCTGTGAGTAGGAAGTTCTAAGATGGCTGAAGCAAAGGAGCACTAACAGTAAATGATTTTCACTGGATTTAATGTAAATCAGCCAAATCACATTACAAATATTACACACTGCTTATGACTGTGAAATCTAAGATTCAAGCAAGTTTCAAAACAGATTTTTGAAACTAAAAAAATCACAGTTACACATTACAACTCCAGCTTTGCAGAGTAGCCTAAGTTTTGCTGTTTTTTCTTTAATTTCTGTGTTGAAGTTAGTGACTTCTTAAAGGAGGGTCAAGTTGTGCTGTAAAGATCTGAGGCGCTGCGACACCCAGAGAGCTCATTGATTTTCTGTTGATGCTGGAGTTCTTCTGCATCTCCTTCACAGCAAACCTATGCGAGGCCATGAAGAAGCGAAGAGAGGTTCCCGTCGTTCAGGAGATCGGAGATATCATGCTGGCCCGAGTGAGCTGAGCCTTTCTGTCCTTTTGCTGAAAAACAGTGTTTGAGTCGGCCCAGCGTGGTAACCACAGCTGCTTTCAGTTTGAAGGTGCAGCCAGTGAGGAGTTTCAGGAGCAGGCGTCGCAGCTCTGCTGCCTGCAGTCTCAGGCCCAGGAGCTCATCAAGAACAAGAAGAGGAAAGACCCTCGCTTCGCTCAGCTCATCCAGGTACACAAACACCCCAATGCTTTTCAGCCTTAATCCACAGCGATTTGAATGAAGAAATGCAGAATGCAGTTTTTTTAAAACTGAATTTTCATGTCAGAAAAATGCCTCAAGAACATGTTAAAAACACTAAAAACATCATTCTTACCAGGTTTTTAAAGTCAATGGCTGAAAAACAAACATCTTGCAGGATTAATTTTCCTTTACATTGACTTGAGCACATTAAAGAAGTGCAATCTGCACATGTAAAGTATATAAAACGTTATTAAAAGCCAACCAAAAAGTATAGTGTTTGATAGCTGGGTTGTCTTTTATTCAGGAGTGTGAGGCAAGTCCGCTGTGTCGCAGGCTGCAGCTCAAAGACATGCTGGTGTCGGAGATGCAGAGGCTCACCAAGTACCCTCTGCTGCTGGACAACATCATCAAGTACACAGACGGTGAGCAGACGAAATCTGGAAATCCCACAGATGATCCCAACAAAATTCACGTTCCGGTTTTCTCTGCAGCTTCGTCGGCGGACCTCCCCGCGCTTCAGCGGGCTCAGGCATGCTGCCGAAGGATTCTGCAGAACGTCAACGAGAACGTCAGGGAGAGCGAGCGACAGCAGCGCCTCAGCCAGTACCAGCGCAGGCTGGACCCCGGCCCTCAGTTCAAGGTCAACACCTAAGTGTTGAGGTCATTAGAGGCAATTCTGCAGATGGTCTGAACTGTTTTTTATTCTCCATGCACAGACTCTGGACCTCACCACAAAGAGGATGATTCATGAAGGCTCGCTTACTTGGAAGATGGGCAAAGATAAGCAGATGGGTGGGTGTTGCTATGGTGATTTTTTTTTTAGTTTTCTGTTTTGTTTCATTGTGTTTCTGCCTCTTTCCTGCAGAAGTCTTAGCGCTGCTGCTGGCAGATTTCCTTGTCCTTCTGCAGAAAGGCCCCGACGATCGCCTACAGCTCAGATATCCCACCCGCTGGTTAGGAGGAGGGGGTGGGGTTAGTGGGGACAGCAAGACCTCCTTCAGCCCACTGCTGAAGCTGGACTCGCTGCTGGTCCGCCCAGTTGCCACAGGTGCCTAATGAGTTTCCTGCAGAAGTTGTGGCTTTTCTGTCCCTGACCTGACATCTTCCTGCGGGTTTTTCTGCAGACGCCAAGGCTCTTTACGCCATCAGCACCACAGAGACACAGATCTATGAACTGGTCGCCACATCGGCCTTAGAGATCAACAAGTAGGTTTTCTTTTTTCATCTGCAGAGGCTCCTCCATCATGGGTTTGTTTGCTCTAACAAGATGCTCTTGTTTGCAGTTGGATAGATTTACTCCAGAAGGCCATCAAATCAGCTGGAGGCTGTTCACCACTCAATAAAGTCGGATCAGTGCCTTCAACGTGAGTGACACCAAGCCACTATTCAGAAACTGTTGACTTTCTGATGTTCTGGAGATGTCTGTTCAAACTAGTGCTGTCAATCGATTAAAAAAAGTAATCAGATTAATCGCACTTTTGGGTTGTGATTAATCCCAATGTTTTACAAGTTAAATTTTATACAACAATATGCTGCTTTTGAGAAAAAAAAGAACACCCTTCATTTCTATTGTCTGAAATGTTTACATTTATAGTCCTCATTCAGAAATGTAATTTATGTTCACAAAACAGTAAGATAAGCAGAACTCTAAAGACTTTAACGTCTGCAGTTTTAACTCCAAGAAAACAAAGATGCTGATATACAGCCAAAAGAAACAAACATTGTGTTTCTGCACTTAAAATGGTCCGGGTGAATTCTCTATTCTGATTGGTGGTTGGGTGTCCCAGAAGAAGTTCTGGTCACAATTTTCTATATGTGCAGACTTCTTCAAAACAAACTTTTCTTTCATGATGTGGACAAAAAAACAAGCGGTAAGAGGTGAACTTCTCTGTTTACTGATGTTTTATTGAACCTATCATGACGATCATATATCCTTTTGCCGCTGCAGTCGAGGTCTGCCGGCCCAGCGGCGCATTTTGTTACCTTGACAACAGGCTACATTACGTATCAAATAGTCTGTGCCTTTTGTGAAAAGCGATCTAAACCTAAAACACATCAAGAATATAGAACTAAAAAAGTGTGAACATTTATATCTTTTGTAAGTGACCTTATTGAACTTGTCCCCACCAAAGTGTGCTTTTTTAGAATTAGATGCACGCCGCAGAAGCCTGATCCGGCAGAAGATTGTTGCTTTGCAAAGTGTAATTAATCAGTGTTAATAGATATTAAAGTGTTAATTTGTTTAAAATTAGTTGTGTTCTTTAATGTTGACAGCCCTATTTAAAACATAACTGACCGTAGATTTGTGTGTATTTGGTTCTTTCTGCTTTGAATGTCCTGCACACAAAGATATGGGAAGTCAATGAACCTGTGGGCATCATGTTTTCTTCTTAATAATTCCCTTAAGCAGAAATGATGGTTTTCTGTGTCACACGACTGTAAAAAATCACATTTTTTATTCTACGGTGAATACAACCAAACAATAAGGTAACAGCTAAAGTTTGAAGCTGATGGACAAAAAGGAGTATAGTGGAATATTTTAGTTTTTGATGATGGTGCATCATCAGATTTGGTCCTTTCCTTTATGTTTGTGTTGTTTGTTTTTCACAAAATTTGATTTTCACTTTCATGTATATGTTTACGTCCTCTCTCCATTCATTCAAATTCAACTTTATTTATAGAGCACTTTTCCTGCTACAGAACACCCTAAAGTGCTTTTCATAAAATATTAAGAATAATCATCATAATAAAGCATCCCAACACACATATACATTATACAAAAACAAAGAGGGAAAAACAACCCATAAAATCACATTTAAACGCAAGGAAGTGTAATGTTAGGAGGTTGGTTAAGAGGCGTGAAGCAAAGTTTTGAACAATCTGCATCCGATTAATTGTGTTTATCTTTATGCCAGAAAGAGGGGCATTCCAATAATCTATTCCAGAAGTTATAAAAGTGTGTATTAATATTTAAGCTCGGTCTCTGGAGAGAAATGGGCTCACTAAGGTAACAAAGTCACAGTCTGCCACAAACCAGTGTTAGATGCTGAAAATCTCACTGAGCAGTGTTTCATATTATACCATGAACAAATGTCAGATGTTTGTAAAGTTTCCTTCATATTTAGAAAAATCCAGCAGTTCAGAAACATTAAGCTAAAGTTGAATTTCTGGTCAATCAGCTTTTTTTCTGTTTTATTGTTATTTTTATGTTGACATTTTCCTGTTGGTTTAGTAACATACAAAATAAAAAAAAGGTTTTGTTTGGTCATCGATTCCCGGATTTTTGGTTGCAGCTGTAACAATTTGAAACTGTGACAGGAACTTGCAGAACAGTAAAGGTTTGCTGAGCTGATGTTACAGGAATATCCTTCAGCTTTTTGATGAGATTTTCTTACACCAGATAAAGACTAAAGAACAGAGCCAGTTCAGGGTTAAAGCACCACAGTTGAATGGAACTGAGTAACTAGACTTTCTTTTAATGTTTAATGTGAAGAGAATTTCCTTTTTTGTGCTATAATTTTGTGTTTTCATATTTATTTTGCAGCTCCTCTAGTGTGTCTGCTGTCGCCCCTGGCAACCACATCTTTGATGGTAGTAATCAGACTGCAGTGTTTTGCTGGTTAGTTAGTATTCCAAAACAAAGTTTGATCCTTATTGTTTCTTTATCCTTCAGACAACTCTGTAACAGGAGAGTCGAACTCTCTGGAGATTCCTTGCTCCAGTGATGACATCATATTGGATGCGCCCGTGGACCAATCGATAGCTCTCAATGGCGACGAAGGCCTGTCGTTCTGTGTGGCAGAAGAGGCTCTGAAGGACGGTGAGCAGAGGCAGCAGCCAAAGGCACACCTGTGGAGGACGGCTGAGAAAAACCTTCTTCGTCCTTCTGTGTAGTGGAGACGCTCCGGCGACTCATTCTTCGAGACCTGGGGGAGGACAGCTGGAGCCACGACTCTGACAACACTCCCACCAACGAGGCGGCGAACGGCGGGAGGCCCAACGCCGAGCGCCAGCACCCCGAGTCTCTGGAGACCGTTCTACGCCTGAGCACCAATGAGTGGGAGTCTGAGCCAGAGTGGCTGCCCCCACCACAGCCCCCCCCAACCCAGCGTCTGCGTGGTGAGGAAAGGTAAGTCATCCCAGTGGGGCAGGGGCCGACCGCTGACCTTCTTGGGAACCTCCTTTTTGAATCAACCTTTCTTTTAATGAGGTGTCTCCAGCATGTTTGCATTCTCTTGATTCTTGCTCCTCTTCATCGCACTCTTCCGTGTCACTCGTCTTCACTTTGGGCGTAGCTGTGGTTGTGGGTCCTCCTCCTTCTTCCTCTGTCCCTGATGGCATCACTGATGTCAGCCTCCTCTGCGATCAGTCGTTCCAATCCAGAGGCGACACCCCAGATCAGGGTAAAGATGAGCAGACTGCTGCTGGTCAGAGCAGGAGAGCTTAGGTGACCGGCTGCCCCTTCCCCCCTCTGTGAATCAGGAAACACCTTCTACCTGGTGATGCCTTCAGAGCAGGGGGAGACAGGCACAGACGACGCCAGCGACCCCCCCACACCCACCGCCCCTGCAGAAGAAGAGCCCCCGCCCCAGTCGGAGCTCAACCATTCCGAGACGCAGGGGGCGGGGCAGCAGAGTCTGGTGATAAGAAATGCGGATGAGATCTTTCTTACTATCGAGGAGCTGATGAGCAAACTGAAGAGGTTAAAGGTGGGTTGGAGCTGCCGCATGCACGAAACATGATCACACATGCTCTCAAACGGGAGGGGGGCTGCACTACTGTATGAACCAAGTTGTCATGTTTATTGAACAACAGTCTGTACTTTTAACTGTTTGCTGACATTTTAAATAAAGTTGCGTGGCAGATATAAATGACATGAACACAAACCAAAGAAAGAGAGACGAGGAACAAATCTCAGACAGATTCCAATAGTGTGTTTTCACTGAACGTGATTCGTTCGCTAAATTTATGTCCGCCATCTCTTTGGCTGTGAATCAAGACACTTGTCCAAAAGTGTGTTGATAAACGTGATGCCAGATGCATGTGGGAGGAGCTACTGGCAACAGTTTTTAGTCTCTGCGCCACAAGGAAGCATTGCTGTACATTTTTTTTCAGTGCAGATCAGGTTCATTTAAAAGAGTTCTACAAAGGTATCTGTGTTCACGTCTCCATGTCTGGGATCACGAGATCATTCAGAGATTCTCCCAGTGCAGGAGCTGCATGCGAATGACGGCGCTTTCAGAGACTTTCTGTCCCGCATAAGTCTGAGGAGGGAAAAAAGAAGAATTAAATTAGAGGATCTTTTGATTCTTGTCTGGATACAAATAAAAAAATATTGAAGTGATCAGGTTCTCCTCCATGTTTGTTTTGGACTCCACCCACTGGTCACATTATCAACGCATCACAGGCCAAAGCTGAGTCCCTGATTGGTTGATGTGACGCGTCTTCTTTTCCAAAACTCAGTTATTTGAACTTTGGCGTGTCGAACACCTGAATCGCGCTGCTGCCACACACCGCCCAAAGCGTACATCAGGACCTCTGATCACAGAGTCTGTACATTGACTTAACATTAAAACAGGATGCCCCTGATGCACAAATCACGTTCGGTGTGAACATGGCTTTAGATTCTCCTGTCAGTCAGGAGCACTGCTTCATCCTCCTCAGTAAAACACCCAGCAGGGGGCAGTAAAGTGCTAACATTTCAGCTTTCTTACATTGCATCCATCTTTTCTATGGAAATGTTGCAGCGTGAGTGGTACCACTGAGCTGAGGGGAAGTTTTTTTTTTCCAGATTGAATTGACTAAGAACAAAAAAGAGTTTTTGCGAAAAAAATAAAAATCATGAATAAATCCAGTTGATCTAAAATGATGATCCATTAAAGAACTTTCAAGAGATCCAGGAAATGAAAACAAGTGTTTAGATGCTTTTATAATTTCATAATTCATGTATTTGACATTAGTGAAGGCTACCTTCTGCAATAGTCTTGGATGTCTGAATTGTTCAGTGCAGGAGACTGAGCATGCCCAGTTCACCTGAACGGTGTAATGTGTGTGATGTCCTATTGTCATATTTTATCAGTAGAATTTTTTTCCTCCCAGAAAGTCAAACATTTTCCTCCAAGTTAATGAACATTTCTAAAAATAACTGACAAGCTCAGTACAGAAGCAATGCTGTTTCATTGCTGCTGAAAGAGGACCACTTTTTTTTCCCACATCTTTGCAGGAGATTGAGCGGGCCCATCACAAGCTTCTGGAATCTCTTCGAGAGTCTTCAGTCGCTCAGGAGTGGGAGGAGCTACAGAGTCGCTCAGCAGACACCCCCAAGTCCGTGGACTGCTGTTCAGGAGAAGGTGACTCAGACACTTGTGATGCCGCTTAGCATCCAAAACGTCAACAATACTAACATGTTTTCTTCTTTTCAACAAGACAAAGATGGAAGTCCAGAACAAGCTAAAATTCTGTCCACCGGGTTCTGAAGTCAGTCTGATTCTGTCAGAAGATGAAGAAGCAACCATAAGCACCTTTACCGGAGCTCATATCCCACCAGCTTCCAGTTTCTCTGGGTAACCAAGAAATGTGGTACAGCCCCCCCTCCAGAATATGCAAACCTTTGGCTTTGGTTACCAAGGCAACGGCCTCTCCAAAAAGGATGAAGGAACAAAAAGTCTGAAGTTCTTCCGATGAAGAAGAAAGTTTGAGAGAAAAAGGACAAAGCTGTTGTTGTTTGTGTTAATTTGTAAAGCTGGTTGAAATGTTGTTCTAAGGAAATCACCCAAGGGACCCCTCACCCTCCCCAGCACTTTACCCACAAAGCATCTCGGTGTCAGCTCGTTTGGAGATGGAGGATTTGGGCTTTTTTCAGCTGAAGAACCGCTTTAGTTCACCTTTTTGCACAAAGCCGACGTCCGCTCGCTGCGACAGACACTTTGGAGCGCTCAGCCTTCCTGCAGGGGGCGCCACCACAGTTACTCCGCCAACACATTTAAAGAAAGGGCTGCGCTTTAGGACAGCGGAGCTGAGCGGGATCGAAGGATTCACTCAAAGGGAGGATGAAAACGCTGAAGAGCATGCATGCTCGTCTTCTTCAGCCGCTGCTGCAACACTGCACAAACGAACATGGAAGTGATGATTATCCCTCCTTAAAGAACATACGAGTGCACGCCAAGGCTCATTCCAGTCATTTTTGTGCTTCAAATCCTAATATGGAATATGAACTGGGACCTTCTCAAGTGATCCCAGTGGTTCTTTTCCTGCAGGTAAACCCTCTGCAGCTGCAGGAAGTCACCTATCTGTTATACAGATTTGCTTTCTCTAGATCTTCCACACATTTCCCCAGAATCCCATTTTTCTTCCAAGTATTTCTGGTCCTGCTTGAAGTTTTGTGAGCAGCAGAAGCTGACACTAAAAGTGTTTTTTGTTTTTTGCTTTTCTGGTACTAACTGAGCTGCATGCCACAGTAAATATGCATTAAGCTTCTTCTGTGGAAGTTCCTAATTTGTACAAAAATGTTCTTTTTTATTTTAGCATCTTGTCAGAAACTAATTTAAAACACTAACTTCAGGACGTGCAGCGCCCCCAGAACCATGGATGACCCCATCACAGATGAACTTTGAAGGGAATCTGTTTGGACTAAAGTCCTACCAAAGCTTCCTTAACAGGTTTTTTCTTGAAGGGAACATGTTTCAATGCGCCTCAGACCAAACCCGTATCCTCGTGGTGAACACTCGTGCTTCCCCACCCTCTTCACGCCTCCCAGCAGAACCCCCAAAGGATCTCCTCCTCATCGCCTCACTCTCTACCTCTGCCCGTCTCTCATCTTCCCCTCATTTTCCAACAGTGAATCTGCAACCGTGAAAAAGTGTAGAAAACTGTGTTTTTATGTTGCACAAACTTCATGCACAGTGCAAACTACTGTAAACTCTGTGTCCCTCAAGTGTAATGCAGACCTGACCCACATTTTAAATGTTCACTTTTCTTTAAAGCCTTAGTTCTTGTATTTGATTTTATTTTTGTAGATATGATTAAAAAATAATGGATAAATTATTTTTGTTTTTAAAACTGGTGAGATTGTTAGCTGCACAGAAAAACTTGTTTCTCACCTGTGTGTTCTGTGAGATTATTGAGAAGAAACTGAATTAAAAATGAACGCTTTGAATCTGAACTGTGCTTCTGTGTGTGGAATTTTTTTTACTCTCATCTGGAGCTGCTGAGGTTCATTCAAGAAAGAAACGTTTCATTAGCGGAACAACTGAAATGCACAATGTTTGTATCTTGAAGCTGAATATTTGATATTCTCGTAGAACAAAAAGCAGAATGGTGTTTGATGTTTGTACACAGAAAATGCAGCATGTGAAAATGCTGACGGCTGCAGATGCTTTTTAACTACATTTATGCCAGTTATAGAATTTAAACTGTTTAAAGGTTGTTGTTTTTGCTCTATTCTTAGTTAAAGCAGTTACACAAAAATTTTAAAAGAATATCTGTTACAAACCTTGATATTAACAGCAAGAGCTGGGAAAATGACCTCAAAATACATAGAACGCTTTCTATTTCAAGTGTAAATGATCCAAAAGGTTTTTTACTAAGAAATGTTTTTAAATCAACATAAGAAAGATCAAAAGTTTTCTTTTTTTTAAGTTGAAAGTGTTTTAAATAAAAGAAATTTACAACGATCAGCAGATGCTATAATTATATATTGATCTGATAAATCTGTACATGGTTAAAAAAAGGATTTTTTTCTGTTGCAAAAATGATAAACACCTTTTTTAAAATGTAAAATACTTTTTGCAAAAAAAAAAGTAAAAAGTTGTTTATGGCAAAAAAAAAAAAAAAAAAAACTTTTTGCAAAAAGTAAGAGACATTTTGTACAAAAAAGTAGAATACGTTTTTGCAGCCTTAAAATGTAATGAAGCAAAATAGTGTTTTGGTTTTTTTTTTCTGAGAAGAATAACAGAACTTGTCAAAACATGTCAGTATGAAGCCACTCTTATTTTCAATTCTTCCTATTAAAAAGGTTGTTGAGATTTTAATAAAAGCTAAAAACAGATTTAAAGCATCAAATCTTTGTTATAAGAACATCTATTTCGTGAGGTTAAGGTTTTTTGGAGGCACTCAGACGAGTCCCACTTGCCAGATACTGTAATGTTAGTGTTTCTTTCATTGTGTGTCCAAACAACAATCTGCTTTATTTTTTGCCGTTATTGGATCAACTTTATTTTGTGTCTTAACTATGGACGTTTTCCCCACCTATAATTCAAAGTAAAATGCAGTTATCAAATGGCAATTCAATTGCAATGGGAATATGCATTAACTGTAAATTGCAAAATGCATTTTCAAATTGCAAATTGAATTGGCAGTTGCATATCACTTTAAATTATGGGCCAAAAAAAAAGGAATTCTGTAAAAGTCCTCTTTAAAATTCCGCTTTCTTCCAGGGACACCGGAAGCTGGAAGTCTGTGCGGGATCAGGATCAGGACCCCGCGGAGCTCCAGCTCTGCGTGGATGATCACCACCGGGATGAGACGACGTGTCCCGCATTTTTCCAAAGCTTTTCTCCATTTCAATGCATTTATTCCTGATTTGCATGACGGATTCCGCGCGTGCGCGGTTGTTCCCCGTGCGTGAAGCTGCAGACTGAAAAGCGTGGAGGGAAAGTGTCTCCCGAGCGGCGCGCGCGTCTTTGTGCTTCAGCTTCTCTCCTTTCGGACACGAACAGGTGAGCATCTGCGGCTGCGCCTCACTTTGGGAAAACTCCGAAATATTTGTTTTCACCAAACCATGTGCGCGCGCGGAAAGTTCCGGGTGGTGCACTGAAGCTCACGCACGCGCGCGTAACCAGGAGCTCGTGCTCTGACTCGTGAAGACAGTTAGGATGTTTTTACGCACCGGTGATCCAATCTGAGCGCGCGTCAAATCTACAAAACCTCTGATGGTGACGTCTTCAACACCGATTAGCCTAACACCTCCGTCTTCCGGGGCCCCCCAGCAACGAGACTGTTGACATGACTAAAACATAACTCGGTAATCCGATTACTGATTTACAGATGATCCAAACACCGGATTTGTTTTCCACTCTGACCCTGAATTTGGATTTTTAACACTTTCTCTGGTGTTAAAAAACAAAGCAAATCAGACAAACATGTTCATGAAGAAAGAAATCGGATAATGGATGTGTGATAAGATTTCTCCTAATCAGATTCCTGTTAGAATCTGACTGAGGAAGTCAGAATTCAGGCAGAAAAAATCCGATTTTCGTTGTGCATTTGATCCAATTCAGTAAATATGTGCAACACATTTTTTAATATGAAGATCTAAATGATTTGAAATTACACTCTAATATACTCTAATAATAACTCTAATAATATATAAATAATATCTAATAATAAAACTCTAATAATATAAAAAAGATTCAACTCATTTTTATGTTGATAAAGTACAGTTTATTTTAATTAAATGGATACAATCTAGATATGTATTATTCATTTTGTTATTAAAACTACAAATGGAAATTCCTTTTAACAAATAAACTATTTTTTTCCTTAATGTCACTTCTTATTTTAAGCAAAAAAAAAAAAACAAAAAAAATGTCTTTGACAGAATAGCTTCAAACCTGGGATTTTGGATCTTGTTGTTAAATAGAAGTGTGTCCTAATATTTTATTCAAAGATGAGTAAGAGTGAAGTGAGAGGGGGAGGAGGTTCTCTTTGGGGGTGACCAGGATGAATTGGATCAGGAATGAGTAAATCAGAGGGACAGCACATGTTAGAGGTTTTGGAGATAAAGTCAGAGAGTCACACTGAGATGGTTCATGTCGAGGGAGAGTCAGTGAATATGTCGGTAGAAGGATGCAGAGTCTAGAGCTGCAGGTCAGAGGTCTAGAGGCAGACCAAAGAGGAGGTTTATGGATGCAGCGAATGAAGAGATGATTTCTTTGTTTGATTCAGCCTAGTGTTGCTGTGTTTTGTCTACTCCGATTCTGAGATTTTCGCTGCGTTTGAGGACAGTAAAATGTGCCTCCACAGACCCCCCCTCTAGTCGATTTCACTGTGTTTAATACAGAATAAGGTCAACGATGGTCAGGATGTGCAGTGCACGTGCATGTTAATTCTGTCTGGTTTCCTTATCATAAAGTTTAATAAATCTATATTTTAAAAAAGACATCAGCTCCAAACATTAAAGACCACAGAACTGATAAAAACTGATTAAAATAAGAAATCAAAACAGAAAATGTGTTTGGAAAGATTATCATCTAAAGTCAATCAAAGTGTTTGCAAATAAAAAGTTTGATTTTTGGCTTCATGTTCAGCCCCGCCTCCTTGCTGCCCATGCATGACGCATGTGAACAGATCCCATGCATGCAGATCAATTAATGCTGAAATGATGGCAGCAGAAGAGCAGATCAATTGCCCCCCCCCCGACAGGCTCAGACACAGTCATTGTTTGTCTGCACGCTGTAGAATCAGGGATTCAAACCCGCAGAGAAGCTGCAGAGTTTCAGCTTCTGTCCTCAGTTCTGTCCCATCCTCTGCTTTCTGACCTCGTCTCTTTTTTTTTGTGGGACATCTTTCCAGTAGCAGGTTACTCAAGAAACATCTTTTTCATTCAGAAATATGTGATCTAATGTTTGTTTCTTAGACCTAATGTGTCTGGAACTCCACTGTAAGATGGGCTTCAGCAGAATAGATGCATGGTATTTTCCACTCAGGAGATAATTGGTGAACTGGTGAATAAAAATTAAAAACATTTGCAGACATAATTCTGCTTTGACCACACAGACACGATGACAGTGAACACATCAGCAGTTGGATATACCCGGGACAGGCAACAAACTTTACTATGTGCACTGCAAACAGAGTTAGCCTAAAAATAGGAAAAGAACACTCATCTTAAGAAGAAAATCATGTCTATAAACAAGGCTTTCCATTTTTTTGCAAGAATCAAGTGGTTTGCAGTGTGGAAAATAGCTTTTAAAAACCACAAAATTGAATCCTGTTAAAAAGTAAAATAAGAAGCTTTGTTTCACATCTTCAGATAAGGAAAGTGACTGTTTATTTATTCTTTTTAAACTTTATTTAGACTAAGGATGTTTGTTTATTTACAGCTGTTGCCTGGAAAATCAGTTTACGGGGAAAAAAAAGGCAGGAAGTGACCCAACAGTTGGAAAATATGGATGCTTTGATAAAAGCCCAGGATCACACATCCATAATTAAAATCAGAACTTCTCCATTAGAAGCAGACAGAGAGTCCATTGTTACTCAAAAAATCTTCAGGGCTTGATGAACTAAGACATGAAGTAAAGAGTGTAAAGTTTCATGAGCACAGAAAAATGCTTGTTTGTTTAGCATCAGCAGGTAAACACCTGATTACTTTCCCAGAGGATGATTTGACTGGCTGGTTCCAAATGTGGACCAAAGCAGCTGCAGTTTTGCTTTACATGCGATCAATCACACTGGCTGCACTACAGTATATCGATCTACTCCCTGGGAGAGCGCTGGAGCAGCGTGGGAATGCGGCGTCTGTGTGACATTTAGAAGAAAAAAAGACTGATATTATTAGAATATTAACTTGTTAATATAATCAGAGATTTTCTTTATTATAAACCATGCCATAATATCCGTGTGTGCACCATTGACTGTAAATAGAAACTAGGACAGAGTGACCCTTTGCGGTCCAAACAGGAAGTACCTGCGGGCCAAAATCCTACAGACTTCTGTAGAGAAATAAACTACTGCTACTCAGACATTCTATGGTCAGAATAACCATTCTTGCTGTGATGCATTTTTTCTAACATGTTTTTTTTCACTTTTTCATGATATTTTTACAGTCGGAAACTGTACCACTGGAAAGTCAGTCCCCCTTCTGGAAAAGGGGATCCACCACGTTCTGTGTTAAGTTCACTTTTGTAAAGTTTCTCGTTTTCCCTCACCAACATCAGCTTAAACAGATTTTATTCGGGGGTTCTGGTTGGACCTTTCAAACCTGGTTCTGCTGGCTAGATCTTAGTAGAAGAACTGAATCATATGGGATCCTTTAGCAGCTCTGAGGAGTCTGGCGTGATCCGCAGACACACAAGGTCACAGTTTTGACGGGAAAGCAACAGCGTTTTTTTTGCTGGTTCTGATCTCAGAGATCACGAACACGTGTCCAGAACCTGAAACCTACAGAAAAACCTCTACCATGGGAACTTCTGGTTGAAGCATTTTTCTGTTTCTGCCTTATGAGGTGTGTCATTTTGGGATGAGGGGAGGTGATAGGGGTGCTGGGTGGATCACCATGACAACGACCCCCACCCTCCTGGTCTTTCCTCTCCCCTCATTCTTCTCCATTGTAGTGGCTGAGCTGTGTTACCCCGGGAGAGTGCGGGGGCAGCGCGGGAATGTGGCGCCTGTGTGACATTGTCTCACATGTCAGCTCGGAGCAAAACTCACAAAAATGTCGCCTTTGAGGAAGCGTCCCGTTAGGAGGCGTGTCCTCAGCAGTGATTTCTCAACGAGCTGGTTTCCATGTCTCTTTAGCTGAAAGTGGAACACTTTGGGCTTCTTCTGATGTTTGGCCTTCATCATCAGAAGTCCTGATCACTGCTGGGAGCGTGCATATGGGGGGTTTTGGGCCGGGCCCGGTCCCGTGCTGCAGACGGCTCACTCTCTCAGAGTGCCAACACTTCAACAAAGCTGCCTCTCTTCTTCCTGCTATGTTCCCTTTTCAGACATTTTTACTTGTCTCACATGACAAATTATCCTTCCTTTCCTCCCTCCCGCCTGTGCTCACATGTTCTGCTCCCTTCAAACCACCTCCATAGGCGTCCCTCACTCTTCCCCCCTCATCTTCTTCCCAGGCTTCCAAGATAGATTCCCTCAGGAGTAAAGTGGACCTGCTTCGTCTCCCTCTGGCCCTTTCCTCAAAGTCAATCAGTAACTGCAAGGGCCAGTTGGGCGTCATCTGGGAGAAAGGCATCGGTCCTGGGACAGGAGTAGCACTAAAGCTCCGCCCACCGCCGGCCTCTGACATGGACAACGAGTCAACATACTCGGGATATTCCTACAAGTCATCCCAGTCACGTAGCTCCCGCAAATACAGGTAGGAAATAATGTAGGTTTGTTAAATGAATGTGTCTTTGGGAAAACTTTACTCTCGCCTGTGACTCTCAGGGCCCACCTGTGCAGAGAAAAACAACAGCTTTTGCTTTGGAAAACTCTGTTCTTTCAGCTTTTAGGTTGAAATAATTTATTTTTTAATTCTGTCATATTTTCAAGTTTTTTTTCAGAATCATTGATATTAAAGAATAAAAAACTTCAAAGAAACTTCACGCCAAACTTCTTTTCTATTTTTTTAGGTAGAAATTTGGGTTGTAGTTTGTTCAAGGAGCCACTAGATGGCAGCAGTCTGACTGAGTTTCTTATGGAGCCCCAGGAAGAAACCAATCTTTATTTATGCCATAATTTAAGAACTGGTATAAATGTTTTATTTTCAAATTGAAATCACAAGTGGGGTGCATGGTGGTGCAGTGGTTAGCGCTCTCACTTCACAGCAAGAAGGCCCCTGGATCAAATCCTTCCTGTGTGGAGTTTTCATGTTCTTCCTCTGCATGTGTGGGTTTTCTCCAGTCACTCTGGCTTTTCTCCAGTTAATTGGTGATTCCAAATTGTTCTTTGTGTGTGTGCGTGTACGCGTGTGTGTGGCACTGCAACAAATTGCTGACCTGTTCAGGTGTACCCTGCCTTCATCCAATTGTAACTGGGATAGGCTCCAGCAACCATGTGACCCTGAAAGGGATTCAGCTGGTTCTTAAGATAGATGGATGGAATTCTGGAGTTTTTTTGTTTTTTTTCTTTATGTGGTTGATTAATAAACCGGAGTATTGCCAGAGTGTCACCCATATCACCACCTATCACCACAGATGTGAGGAAAATGCTGTAAATGCATTTTAGATTTTGAGTTTTTAGTTTATCCTGTAAATCTTTAAGATAAAAACGGTGTCATTGTATAAAATGTTGCTCCTTTTAAATATATTAAAAGTTTATTTCTGTTGTCTGACCAGAGAGAGAAGGGAAAGGCATCGCTCAAAGAATCGGGATGGGACCATCCAGGGAGATAAACCACTGGTCGTCCAGGCGACGGGGGAGTCACTACTGGACGAAGAGTCCAACGTCGCTGAAGATCGGGTCTGACGTCTTTTTTTACCTGTTCCTGCAGTCAGACTTTTGGGTTCTTGCGTTTCTCATCACTCTGATTTTTCTGCAGGATGATAACTGGGCGGAGACCACCACAGTGGTCACTGGCACCTCTGTGGACAGCATCTCCAACGAAGACCTAACTCGACTCTCTAAGGACTCTGAGGACTCTGTGCCCCTGGATTGTCGGCGATACGTCAGCTTGATGGTGGGGGCCGTTCTGGGACTGTTCTCGCTCATCACTCCTCTGGCCTTCCTGGGCCTCCCTCAGCTTCTGTGGAGGGACTCCCTGGACCCCTGCGGAACTCCATGTGAAGGGCTCTACATTTCTCTGGCCTTCAAGCTCCTGATTCTTCTCTTCTCCACTTGGGCGCTCTTTCTGCGGCCTTCCCGAGCTGCTCTTCCTCGATTCTTTATCTTCCGCTGCTTGCTGCTAGCACTTGTCTTCCTCTTTGTGGGATCCTATTGGCTCTTCTATGGGGTGCGAGTGCTGGAGCCCAAGGAGACGGACTACAGGGGCATTGTGGGATACGCAGCCTCTTTGGTGGATGCACTGCTCTTCATCCAGTACTTGGCCCTGGTGCTGCTGGAGGTCAGACACCTGCAGCCTGCTTTCTGTCTGAAGGTTGTCAGGACCACAGATGGAGTCAGTCGCTTCTATAATGTCGGACATCTCAGGTTAGTGGCTCCATGTTTTTACTTCATATTTGTTCTGATTAGCTTATTAAAAGATACTTCTTTATTTGAAAAATATTCCAATGATAAATGTAGTTATTTTGAAAAGTTCCAATCTTGTTCTTTGGATAATGCCTCAAAAAATGCACAGAATCTTACATTTAATCCCATTCATCCATAAAAAGACGAAGTAGATGTGTGGTCTCTCAGGCTTCCGATGAGAACATTTCCATTCCGTTTTGGGCTCCCTGGTTGTCGTGTGTGGGGTGCACTGCTCTAAATGTTTTGTGTGGTCATTGTAGACTTCTAAAGACATTTTTGTGAAGCTCTTTTTGTTTTTCACTTCTCTCAACAAGCATCTGAAGTGGATGCTCCTCCTCCCGCAGACAGATGGCGCTCACAGAGACAAGAAAAGTTCATTCCTGCTTTAAACTCCTTTTTTTGTCCTGACTATTTACTGTAATTTACCTTTGTTGTAAAACAAAGAAAAACAAAAATAAGAAGATTGTGTGATTTTATTGTTCGGCTTTTAAACATTTTTGCCCTGGTTTGTGTTAAGCTACATTTACACTGGCCTCCACCAGCATGTTTTGTAAATGTAATAAGAAGATCCACTGTGCATGCAACTTTATTTACAGCATCTTTGTAACAAGCTGTAATGGGAACAGGAAAAAATGTCAAAAGCAGTTCAACACTTGTGTTTTTTAACGTGCTTTACTTCTTGATTAATGGCTTCTCAGAACGAGTTAGTGGTCAGCGCTGATAGAAATAAGCTAGACTATCACCTTACAGAGCCTTTTTCCTCTTTCCTGTGCATATATGTGTCTGTAAGCATCCAGAGGGCAGCAGTGTGGATCCTGGATCAGTACTACAGTGACTTTCCGGTCCATAACCCCGCTCTGCTCAATCTGCCCAAGTCCATACTCTCCAAGAAGACGTCTGCCTTCAAAGTTTACAACCTGGAGGAAGGTACTTTTCATCTTTGAACTTTTTCTTCTTGATTCAAAGCACTGACTTTCTCTTGACTAGAACAATGAAAGAAGTAGATGTAGTCATACTGGAAGCGGAGGCCCATGGATGGATCTGTACTACAGCATACACTTGAAAAGCTTTAAAGTGTCTTACTTCACATATAAAAAAAAGTGTAAGATTCAGTGCTGTTGTCCACAGATAACAGCGCCAACAACTCCTCAGGACAGTCCAGAGCCATGATGGCAACGGCCGCTCGCAGAAGAGACAACTCCCACACAGAGTATTACTACGAGGAGGCCGAGATGGAGCGCAGGATCCGTAAACGCAAGGCCAGGTGGGCACTGCAGAAACTTCAAACACAAAACGTATGTGCTATGGTGTTGAAAGGGCGTTCCAGGGCTTTCCAGCTAACATCCAGATTTACAACAAAAAAATGTCATCCAAGCACACTCCATTCCCAAATGAAATATTATATAAGCTCTGTAACAAGAAGATAAACATACTTCCTGTTTTCTGTGAATTCAGGTTGGTGGTTGCAGTAGAGGAAGCTTTCACTCACATCAAACGTCACCAGTATAAAGAAAGCATTACGTCTTCTCCGAAACACCCGCGGGAGGCGATGGACCCCAGGGAAGCTGCCCAGGCCATCTTTGCCCCCATGGCCCGCGCCATGCAGAAGTACCTGCGGGCCACCAGGCAGCAGCCCTACCACAGCATGGAGAGCATCATCAACCATCTGCAGTTCTGTGTAACTCACAACATGACACCCAGGGTTAGTTGGAGGTGTTCTAGTCCTATACTGTTATCGAGCCAAATGGGCCCCCAAACATTACTGGATCTTGTGGGGCTTGTAGCTTCCCTGGGTAGTTAGTGACATGGCAGATAAATCAGTGGTATCCTATTTGGGTAACAGAGTATTAGAAATGAAACCTCCATAGTCCCATTTACAGCGTTCTCTAATTTATCGCGGGGTAACATTTTAAAAATAACCTACAATAGATGAAATCTACAAAGTAGGATTCCAGATGTTTTAAGAGTGTAAAACCCCTACCATATAATACACTTAAATGCTAAAAAAAAGTTGATTTAGCATTGATATAAGCTCTATAAACTCTTAAAGGTCAAACCTTCATAGAAAATAAGTCCAGTATTATAGAATGAAAACAAAGATCTGATTGTGAGCCATGACTTGTGCAAATGTTGCAAACTGAATATATCCTGTACAGCAGACAAAGAAAAAAGAGTGATAGACAAGGTCAACAGCCAATCATGGCGCAGAACACAATACACTGAACAATAATCAAAAATAAAGACACGCAGAATTGAACACAAAGAATCTGCATTAAAGTGAGACCAAATTGTGAACCGCAATATAGCAAGGGACCACTGTACACTGACCTGGAACTCCTGTGTCAGTGAGAATGTAAATGAACCAGATTTTATTCAATTTTGTAAGTAATTTAAATGACCATAACAGAAACTGGATCTTAGAACAATAAAAAAAACATTCTTGTTAAGGGTCATACTCTTTCTTCTGTCTTATGTAGAGAATTTTAGACTAGTCTAGTCTATTCTACAGTGCAGATCTATGAAGGCTTTTTGTTGTTGCTGAAATGGTTTTCATTGATAAAGAGTGATGCGGAGACAGGCACAATTCATCTTGCTTTAGCAAGAAGGAACTGTTTGAATCCAAGTGAGGTGATTTCTGTGGAGTTTGAGTGTTTTCTTATGCAAGGCTTTTGTTCAGACACTCCACCTTCCTCATAGGTTGTCAGTTGACTTTCCATGGTCCCTTAGGTGAGAATATAGAAGTATGTGGGAGTGTGTGACACTCGCAAACTGTTTAGGGTGTTTCCAGGCTGTACGTTGATATAAGATAGATGGATGCTAAATACTGTTGGACCCAGAATGGAACCTTGAGGAACACCCTTGTAAATAGGTATCTGAAAAATGTAAATGATCTAAATGTTACAGCTGAATGTTATCCTTAGCCATCAATTAAGTAAACATTTAAAAAGTAAAGGCCTTTATTTAAAAAATTAACCAGAAAAAAAACCCATCTTTTTTTTTTTCTTTCATTTCCTGTCATTAACACTCCCACTCTCTTCAAAGGCCTTCCTGGAGCGTTATCTCACGCCCGGTCCCACCCTGCAGTATCTGGATAACAACAGAAGACGCCAGTGGACCCTGCTGAGTGAGGAACCTGTGACATCCTCTCTACAGCAAGGCCAAGTCTTCAGCATGAGGCGGCATGACTTCGCCCTGGTTGTCACAGTAACACCCCTCCCCTTCCTGCATCTGGGAGAGGAGTTCATTGACCCTAAAAGCCACAAGTTTGTCATGAAGCTTCAGTCAGAGACTTCTGTGTAAGAAGCGACAGACCAAACTGTTAGGGTGTCATTTTATTACGGGTTTGTTTTTTTGGTTTTTTTTACAGCCTTAGTACGTCTGCTGTAAATATACTTCCTTGACATTCAACAGAATAACTCATTAATACGTCATTTTAATTTCATTATTATCTTCTCAGAGTAAGAAGGCTGCATGCCGGAAACACCAGACGGCCCTATTCATTGAGTGTGTTTCCCTCAGATAAAACTCAAGACAACTTCCTTTAAAACTCAGAGGACTCTTTCTTTGGTTTTGGTCCTCACACTCAATGACGTTTGCCTTTTGGTTTTTTTATGTACAATATTTGCTGCATTATCTACAGGTTTAAATATTCTGACCATTTTAGACAAATCCAGTTGAACTGACTTCTTACAGAGTAGTTTGAATCTAACTGGTGAAAAGTAAATTATCTCAAGTTTAGGAGAAGCTGGCCTGATGTGACAACTAATCCTGTGTACTGCAGAACTTTAGTGCACTGTCTTCTGATTCTGCAGCCTGTGACTCTGCCCCTCCCACATACAGCTGAGTCAGGCTCAAATGTAGATTTTTGCAATCGCAGCTACAAGTGTAGGAGACAGAAGTTCACTTCTGCATTGGTGTATCTCTTTAGAAAACGTCTGCAATTTACTGTCCTTCTAAAACAACACAGACAGAAAATATGAATAAAACTGGGCTTCGTGGTGGTTCAATGGTTAAGGCTCTCGCCTCACCATGAGAAGGCCCTGGTTTAAACTCCTGGCTGAGTCCTTTCTGTGTGGAGTTGTTTTCCTCGTCTATGTGAGGGGTTTTCTCCAGGAATTCTAGCTTCCTCCTACAGTCCAAAAACATGACTCATAGGTTCATTGTTGTCTCTAAATTCTTTCTAGCTGTAAATGTGTGGCCTTGCAACAGACCGGCCACCTGTTCAGGGTATACCCCAACAGGAGCTGGGTTGGCTCTAGCAGCCCCTTGACCCCAAAGGGGACACAGCAGGTTATGAAGACGGATGGATGGTAAATGAAACCAGCAAACTCAAATTTTTATAGATTTCAGGTCTACATTTTTGCTGCTCTTGTTCTTTAGTTGCAGGCATTCACTGATCAGCGTCTAATGACACAGCACTGTTTTTAACATGTGAGCTTTTACACCCAAAGGTCTGACTGTGGTTCTGAATAGTTTCCTCTGCTTTGAAGTCAAAGTGAGAAAAAAACAACCTTTTTTACATATTTTATTTTGCATCTCAGCACATTTAAAGCTTGTTAGCAAAAAATGTGAAGACGTTTACCTTCCTTACTAACTATTACACTTAATGACTTAACTCTAGTGACGACAGCCAGATAGGATAGTCAGGATAAACTTCCTGTCTGACTGATGTAATAACAAAGATTGTTTGTAAAAGCAAAAAGTAATGATCATGTTGATGAATCAGTTGGAGCTGAGTCATTAGTGGAAGAAGGCTGTGGGTGGTTCCTCTTTCATCCACGTGTTAAAAGTGATGTCTGTCTAACTGCTTTTAGGAACGTTTATATATCTTGTGACTTTGTTTTTTACTCCAGTGTTGCTTTTTGTTTACTTTTTCTTTTCTCCTGATAGAAAAGAGTCAGCCCAATCTGTCCTTCCTACATCAATACCTCTCAATGTGCTGCATTTTTATTGACTCTCTGTTGAAGTCCCACTCCAACTATATTCTTATCTTTTGTAAAATCCGTTCCAGTGGTCTTTTAATCATGATTTCGCAGTTTTTAGCCTAAATCAAAAGCCTGGTTTGTTTTTGAAGACATATTTCTAGCAGGGCGGCAGGAGCTCGTTAGAATTTCACCTCTGAGTTGTGGGCGGGGCTGTCGGTGCATAAGTTAGCCTCTGCTTGATTCCCATCATCTCTTTGTTTACACTCTCTCACTAGCTTACAGCCCCTCATAACCCTTAGCTAACATTAGTGTAAAAGAAAAAAAAAAAAAACGGCAAGCAGAATTGGAACTATCCAGCCGTGCAGTTTTGAGCCAGATGCCAGCTCAGACGAGGACAATAAAGACATACATGGATCTATTTGTCTGCAAGTGGATGCATCAGAACTGGAGTGGAGAAGGGAGACTTTGGCCCGCCCGTGGCACTTGCTGCTTCATAAACTCGAGGTTTTTGAAGGATCAGGTTTTTACCTGCTCCTGATCCATTATGATTTAAATAGAGAGATACTTAGAAATGCAGTATGAATCTTATTTTTTAATCTCATTTTTATTTTATTTTTTTACTTATGTCCTCCATCATTAGAAAAATGGTCCAAGAACATGTTAAAATCACCATTGGAGTGGGTCTTTAAGCATTCCAAAAATAAAATGTTGACTTTTGAAACTGTTGTTTGTACTAGTCTGATTGCTATCAGAACTTTTAAGTCTTATTTTATCATAGTTATTTGGGGATATATTTGAATGTGTCTTACTCCTTTGTTAAAAAGGATCGGGCTACATTTTTCAGCTAAAAAAAAATCAAGCTAAGAGCAGACGTCAGTGAAACAACACATAAAGTCGTGGAATATCCTAGTGCATGGTGTAAATGTGCTAAAAGACAGGATCGTCTTTCCATATATTGAACTTTGGGCTTCTTTTGAAGTAATAGTGTTATTAATAAATGTTTCTTATGTGTCAACTTTGGTTTTGTTTCAAAGAGGAAGTGAACAAAAATATATATACCTACATAGCGGTAAATGAGACTTCTTAGAAACATTTGAAAAGTGACACACTCACACACATAAACACAGGTAAAGTGCGTGGATATCCATCTGGTGTTACAATCTGTGTTTTCTGGAGCTTTTCCTGAGGTTCTGTTCTGACACAAGTCTTCAAACATGGTTCAAAAAAAAAAACCCCCAGATTATTTAAACTTGAAGAACTGAAACCACCAGCAGCAGCAGAAAAAGGAAGTAGTGCAGCGAACAGTCACTTAGCCTTTTTCTGTATTTGAGCTCTGGCGTTCTCAGCAATGAGGCTCTTAATTCTGCTCGTTTCAGTCTTTCATGGTAAGAAATTTTCATTTTTATTAAGAATTTGTTACAGAACACTGATCATGAATGAATGTTTGAAATTAGTTATTTGACAGGAAGTCGTTAAACCAGGAAATGCTGCTTGATACTCAAACTGATGCTAGAGTTCAAAAAACAATCAAAGGTTTCCCTGTTAGTAAACGGTAAACAAATGTTAGGGTTATTGAAGAGTTTTAAAGGTTCCATCTGAAACCATGCCGGGTGCTGATGGTGGTGGTTGGGAGGTTTCTTCTAAGTAGCTCATTCTTATCTTAATTCAGCATGTGCTACAATTGTGAAAGGAGAGCAGCAGTTAATACCTGGCTTTCTTTGGAGTGGTAGTTCAGCCCGTGCTGCTGTATTCTGTTGAAAACAAAGCGATCGTTTTTAAAATATTAACTGAAGTCAGTTTGGAATCTACTTTTTGATAAAAACCTGAAATGTGAATGTTTTGGAGACATTCCATTTCCTGTTTACCAAAGTTTTGGCGCTGGGGACCTCTCTGCTGGGTAGGGAGCGAGTGTTGACAGATACAGTTTAATTAAAATTCAGTATTTTCATGAAGCGCTGATTCATAACTAAGGTTATCTCATGATGCTGCACAAAAAAACCCCCATCAAACCAAGTGATGATTAATTAATTCCAAACATTCAAGGTAAACTTAATCCAACTGTGTCCTGAAAATGACAAAAAGGCTGGCTTGTGTGCTTGAATGCACGTTTTGCATATGGTGTGTTGACACTGGACTACATTGGTCGCTACCCGATGGCGCATGTCCGCCACCCATGGTGCAAATCTCGCGAATCTTGCTCGAGGCTTTTTCTTTCACAGCTCTATTCCGATATCTGAAAGACTTGGTGTCATATAATTCCAGCCAGGTGCAAACCATGATCACCTGGTTTGTCTTTCAGTGTTCGTTCAATGGATGGGCATTTTGTAAGTAGAGCCTGAAAACGGTCCATGAAATATTTCTTTATGGCAATCAAACATGACACAAATACTTAAACTCAAAAGATAGACATTGAAGAAGAAAAACATAAAAATGGACTTAAAATAGTTTTAAAAAACAAATGTATTTGTGGAGGAAGTTTTAGGTTTCAGTCCTGCCATGACAGCAGGATCCTGGGAAATACCTAATGACATCAGGCGGTAAAATGTCATGGTGAAAACAATCTATTAAAGAAAGGGTGATTAACATGTACTTGTTCTTTTTTTGACCCCTCTCTCAAACCATCTGTCTTCTCTTTCAAGAGTCTGTACATTTTGGTCTTTAAACGAGTTTCCATTTTTTAAGTGTGAAAATAAAGGTCCTGCAGTGTTGTTTTTCCTACGTTTGTACATCCTCTTGTTTAATGGAGGTTTAGTTTCTCCAGTGTGCATCTCCGCTCATTCTTATCGCACATAACTGCATAAAGTACATTGCTTTTTTTGTCTTTGGTTGTGGGGTCTTTTGGTTGAACCAGCACTTCAGTTTTTCTAGGTTTGTAAGGGCTTGTATTTGGTGTTTGGCAAAAATCCTCGTAAGTTTCTCAGACACTGCGACATTGTGAATGACAATGTTTTTGTCTCTGAGAAACTTAAAGCGGATGTTCGGGTGACCCACCTGGAGGATACATATGTTGACTAAACCAAGCACCTCTCAAACTGATGAAGCCACTTTGACGAGCGACAAAATGTTTCAAGAAGGAAGATGTTAAGTCCAGTTGCCATGACTCAACTTCAAGACAGCAGCATAGATGAATGAAAACCTTCATCAGAATAAAAAGTTGTTGAGTGCAAGAAAAAAATGGCACTCCTGATTATTTCTAAGGTGATGCGCATAGACAGATATCCAGACCTGTGTGTGGAAACATAAACGTCAGTTTGTAAAGAAAAACTGTTGATGATTGTTGTCTAGACTCACTTCCTGTCATGTGGACTTTTTTTAGTTGATGTCTTAAGTTGGTCTCTGACCACTGCACATACACCATTCATGCCTACAACACATGGCCAAAACACGGGATTCTCCTGTTTGCTATTTAAAATAAGAGGTGTTTATCAAGTGTGTTAACTTTGAGATGAATATAAATCCTGAATATGTTTTTCTAGAAATAAAAGATTTTCTGCTGTTGTGACTAGAAAACCAGGTCAATGAGTGTCAGTGATTTTTGAATTAACTTTTTAAAACGGGTCATGGCAGTCACTAAAGCATCAGTTGGATGTTTCACCATTTTTATCTTACCCTACCATGCTGTACTCAGTTTCTGCCACTTTTTTAATTTGTCTCTAACCCTACCTCTGGAGGCAAATCAGAGACAAAATGAATGAAGTTACCTTTGTAAAACAGGACATGCCCTGCAACAGACTGGCGACCTGTTGGGGTGTACCCGGGCTTCATCCAGCTGGGTCAGCTACAACAACCCCATGACCCTGAAAGGGATTTGATGGTTCCTAAAGATGGATGGATGGAACAGGAAATTTCAAACACCACTGTGAATATCACAGTTATTTCTTAGGACATAGCTTCTGCAGAGCAGCAGCAGAAATCTGTCTCTGAGTTGTGGGTTAGACTGTTGGCGCGGAGTAAGCCTGCCACCATTTTCCATCATTCCTTTGTTTACACTCTCTTCTGCTAGCTTACAGCCCCTCACAACACCAACCCAACATTACAGATGTAACACAAATGGCGAGCAATATAGGAGCCATCCAGCTGTACAGTCTTGAGCCGCAGTTGCCAGCTCAGAGGAGGAAAAATAAAGACGTACGTGGATCTGTTTGCCACAAGCTCATCAACTACGTCACCTACTACGTAGTTGCTACCCGACAGAGGCTTTTTCAAATTGCATTTTTTCATCTGCTCCTGATTCACAGTTTGAATAAAGAAATACTCAGAAATGCACATTTAAGCCTAAATAATCCATTGTGAGAATAAAATGCCACACAAACATGTTAAAACACCAAGACCCAGTTTTCATTGGAGTGGGTCTTTGGCCACAGTGGTATGGAGGTACAGGGTTCATTTGCTTTCTACCTTCTGTCCTGAATTTGAAGAATTTCAGATGTATTAAATGATACAGTTCCTCAAGTGATCACAGCAGACAGGTTTCAAATGAGAGCGATTTTCTGTTGACTCCTGTGCTAAAAATCCAACTTTTCACCAAAAATGGATGTATTTGAAGCCCTGTTACAAAATATTTTATAATGGTTATTGCTTTTATTTATGACATTTGACAACCGTCTGTCAAAGACAACAGTGTACATGGGCGATGATATGAAGACACTAATGGGGGACATTAAAGATTATGGGTCCAGTGTGTTCTGAGGACTAGCAAGGCAAGCCGGTGTGTTTTTTTTGTCTTTCCTCTTTTCTTTCAGGTTTGTTTAAAACTTGAGCTACATCAAACCTGACTTTGAGTTTCTTTTTCCTTAGTTGTGCACATGGAAAGACTGAAAAAAGTCTCTGGTTACATTGGTGAAAGTGTAATTCTGGCTTCGGGGGCTAACCAAGGTTTCATCAGAGTTGAGTGGTCAATCTATACAAACACAACCTGGATTGCCACCCTTCAAAAGGGGATCTTAAATACAGAGCGTCACTATCTGTTTCAGAAAAGACTCCATCTAAACACCACAACAGGTAATGGACGCAGACCTCCAGTCAAAGCCACAAAAATACATGAAATACCTAATAACTGTCTTGTGTTTGGTTCTTCAGGTGATTTAACCATCAGAAATCTGACATTGAAGGATGCCTTGCAATACACTGCAGAGTTCCTCTACTCTAAAGAGGAATTCACCGAAAAGATTAAGCTTGAAGTGATACGTAAGAATTTTACAAACTTTTAACAGATGATCAGAAAAAAAAATGGAATTTCTATTCTTCCTCCAAAAACTAGTTTTGTCTGTGAGCTCCAAGTGTTTCACAAGTTGCAGAGAAAATGTCAAAAACATTAACGATGCGTTTCATTTGCAGAGCGATTACAAGCGCCAACCATACAGAAGATTGGCATCTCGGCTACACAAGAGGGCTGCTTCATTGCTCTGAAGTGCTCCTCTTCAGAAAAAGACGTTAACTTCTCCTGGCAAGTTTCATCTCCGTCTATGAACTCTTGTAGCACCAAGAATGGCTCCTCCTACATTTTTCTGCTCACGGATTCAAACCAAGACTTGAAGTTTATCTGTAACTCCACAAAAGGAGAAGAGGCAGCTCACCAAGTTTTCTCAGCAAAGTGCAATGGTAAGTTTTTATTTATCCTCAGTTTCTTACAGTTATTTTGTATAAAATGCTTACAGAATTTGGCCCCTACACACTGATAGGGTCAAATTTGACCTGGTTTTGCCCTTTAACAGCAGCAATAATATTCTAGGGAACATTTTATAGCGGAATTAAGTATTTGAAAGTGAAATGAACCAATTTAAACTCCTTACTATTTTGTTGTACCTGCTACAAATATTTGTTCATTTTGACTTATTTAGGGTCAACCTAGACCCACGTAAAAAAAAAAAAAAAAAAAAAATGTCTTCGCCTTTGAAACTAAACGAGTCTACTTATTATTACATAAGAATGGTGATAGTTTCCTGAGAACTTCTAGAATTTCTACTTACTTCTAGTTCTAGTAATTCTTTAACAGATTCCTTTGGGCTTCTGTATATACAACTTTGCTGTTTTAAAGTTAAAGTCCTGTTAGTTGTCACACATCTAGGAACAAATGTGAAATTTGTTTTCTGCATTTGACCTGTCCCCTGAGGCACTTTTGACTTTAAAAAACATCTGTTCAGAATCAGTCCTAAATTGTTTTGTGGGTTATGCTGCTTACACATTTTGAACCAAACTAATGTTAGAAAATGTGTCTAAACAGCATTTTAGGAAAGTCATTGGAACAATTAAACGATTCAAACTTAAGCTGTGAAGACTCTTTTTTGGAGAGAACTGTAGCAACAACAAACTTTTCCGTGTGGTAAATGTCACAAACACTTGCTCTATGAAAACAGATATTCTACTCCTAGTATTATTCTATTCCTAGTTTAGATGCGTCTTCATTTTAGTGAAATGCATTGAGATAAATGTGTACTCTTTTACAAATAATAAATCCATTATATTTAGAGTATTTTCTATTAACTTTTCAGGAAAACATTGAATACTTTTTCTTCTAATCTTTTTTTTTTTTTGTGTCTTCCAAGTCTTTAAAGAAGAGATCTCTACTGGTAATCGGAGGCACAGATGGATGATGCTGGTTTCCATCGCGTTGTTTGTGGGCCTGGTAGCAAGCGTCCTGATCTCCTTCTGAGAAAGTAAAACTTCAGCTGTATAAGCACACATCAACACTTGCCAAGCAGGAAACACATGAAAGAGATCATCTTTAGTTTTAATGTTTTATTTCCTCAAAAATCAATACTGTCTGATGTATGAACCCTCTGAAGAAAACAGGAGGTGTGCAGCAAGGGAACGTTGCTTCAAGCACAACAGATGCATCATTCATTTACACGAGGATTGAGTTTTTTTTTTCTACAATTCTTTCATTCTTTAAACAATATTATACCAATAATTTATTTTCAAATGTACATAAAAATGATCATACAGCCATTCCTCCTTGCAGAGAGAAGCTTATGCAGGAGCAGAGGTAGATGGAGGATAGTTTCACAGATTTATAAATCTGTCAGAAATAAAACCTAATAATGTTTTTATTGTTTTGTAGATTTACTGGATTTTGACCTGAAATGTGTTATTCAATTTACATTAAAATAATAAAGTATTAAAATGTTGAGGACAGTTTAAATGGAAACTACAATAATGTATTCTAGAAAATTCTAAATTATTCATTTTATACATCTGAAAAATATGCACAATTAATCTAGAAAAAGGGGGGAAAGAATTATTTGGATTGAAATGGTACTCCTAAACACATAGCATTGATTAGAAATAAAAACGCTTTGAGCTGCAAAAAAGATATCCCTTTTTTATAAATAAAGTTTCATTTGGTTTGATTAAAAGGCTTAAGTGTTAGGAGACAAGATGAAACAAATATTGAGCAAATGATCTTTATATGTCTTTAAAAAATTGTATTAATAAATTTACAAATAAAAATTAAGAGAAAAATCAGATTTGAAAAGGAAACATTTATAAATGCATTTTTGAAAGAGAAGTCCAATTTGATAACAATTCTATAAGTAAAAACACTGGGACAAAATTTTATTAAACTTTCAATTTATGGAGAAACAAATATGATTGTTGATGTTTCCATTCAGCCTCACGGGTTTGTTTTGTTTTTGTTCTTTTTCAGTGAGGCTGCAGACTCATCTCCACTTTAGAAAAGTGATCACACCTGCATACAGTGACACACAGATACAGCAACACACCCAGACATACACAGTTTATTACACATCTATGGACAATAGCACTCCAGATAACAATCACAGTTACACATTCATACACAGTCTCTATTTCACTCACAAGCACTGCTACACACCTATGGTACATGATAGAATCTCAAAAAAACCTTTATATAGTCACTTTGACTTGAAAATTAACCACAAACCACAGAATTTTTGCTCGGCTTTGGAATTTCAGTTTGTTAACTGCAATTTCATCACAATCAGTGTTTTTTTTTGTATCTTTTCAGTATTTTCTCACATGGCTTTAGTAGAACAATATTTATTACGGTCTAATGCAGTATTTCTATTGATCACTGAAGGCAGCATATCAAGTTGTAAATCCAGTTTTTTGTTAATTAAAAGATGTTGAAAATGTGTGAAATTCTGCTACAAACATATACTAAAGACTTGTTTGAAATCATATTATGTGACTGAGAAACATTTGTGAATGTAAATTAATTACAATTTAAGCTAAGTAGTGCTCTAGTGGTTAGTGCTCTTACCTCACAGCAACAAGCCCTGGTTTGGATCCCGACTGGGACCTTTCTGGTTAGAGTGTGCATGTGCTTCTCAGGCACCTGAGTTCCTCCTGAAGTCCAGAAACATGCTTCGTAGGTAGATTGGTGACTCTAAATTGCCCCTATTTCTGTGTTTGTGGTCCTGAAATGGAAGGATTAACTGCCCAAGGTTCACCTGTTTCTGCCTAGAGTCACAGAAGACTACAAGAATAGAAGATGAATTAATGGTTGACGGACTCTCTAAGATTAATCTTTTATTAATTATGTATTATCATACTTGGGGTTGGTACTTGTTTTGCCTCTTTAAAAAGTCCTCTTCCAAAACTTTATGATCAGAATAAAAAAAAAAAAAAAAACTCCTATTGAAAAGAAGGGTAAACTTTAAAAAAAACTTTTTTTTTTTAAATTTTCTCTGTAAACCACCTTTGTATTTTCTGGAGCTTTTCATTTTGTAATAAAACTATTTTTTCTAACACTGCTGTCATTTGAGCATTTCGTTTTCCCAGCACTGACATTAATGTTTATTTGTTGTGATCATCTCATGGGATCGTCTTCAGGTTTTCTACTTTATGTCAGAGAGGTTTGCTGAAATATTTGAGTTTTAGAATTTACTGTGTTGTACTTAACATTAATCACGATCATAAATTCATGTAAAACAAAAGTTAATGAAACTATTGGAACATGTGCTTTTTGAAACAAACTTTCAAGTGGAGGAAGAAGGAATCATGGTGTAATATGTTCACTCACATATTTAGGATAACCTCTCTGAGTAGGACTAATCGACTCGTAGAAAAGGCTGGCCTACAGGACAATACTAAAGCACTCATCCTGGCACCACAGGAACAAGCCCTGAGCACCAGAGGCTGCGCAAAGAAGCCGCTGAATCAATCCAGCACATAAATGCAGGGTGTAAAAGGATAGGAGGGAAAGCATACATGGAGCGCCACAAACAAGTGGCTGTGATAGTAAGCAAGACAATGTGTGGTCATGGCGAACCAACCAGACATGGTAGTGGTGGATAAAGAAAAGAGGAAAGCCGTTATGGTGGATGTGGCAGTACCAAGTGATGGTAACATCAAGAAGAAGGACCATGAGAAACTGGAGACATACCAGGGACTCAGAGAAGAACTGAATAAAGCTTGGAAGGTGATGGTGACAGTGGTGCCCGTTGTAATTGGAGCTCTCGGGCTGTAACCCCCAAACTGGAGGAGTGGCTACAGCAGATCCCTGGAAAGACCTCAGACATCTCAGTCCAGAAAAGTGCAGATCTAGGAACAGCTAAGATACTGCAGGACCCTCAAGCTCCCATCCCTCTGGTAGAGGACTCGAGTTTGGAGGAGAAACCACCCACAGAGGGTGAGAGGGGAGGGATTTTTTTTTCATCTTTTATTTAGAAATACCACTAAGGTGTGGTTAGGTTTGTGGCCAATGAGGAACCGACTCTTTCTGAGTCATGATTCACAAACATGCAAACCCAAAACATTTACCAACTATTGTTTGTGTTTCATATCTCAAATCAGCTTCGCTTTATAAACATAGCAGGCACACAATGGGTCAATAAAGAATGTGACATTTTTAGCAGTTTAGTTTGTCTCCAAAAAAACGCCAGACTATGACATAGAAGTAGCATTATGAAGGATGCACACTCACTCACACACTGGGACACATGCACACACACACACACACACACACGCACAATTTGCATGCTGGTCTAACCTTTACTTGTAAATGAAGTCCACAGGCCCCTCCTTCTGGACAAAAGTCTCCGTGACAAGAGAGAAAAAAGTCCTCCTTATATATTTTTTAAAATAAGTTTCTCACTCTCAATGAAAATGTTGATATAGCATTGCTAATCTGTATTGAAAGTCCAACTTTGATAGATTTTTACTGGAATCACATCCACTGCCGTTTTGCTGTCATTCAGAGAAAAAAAGTTGAAATGACAGACTCCTATTGAACATCATCTGCAAACACAGAAGAGCAAATGAGAGCTCACAAGCGCCCTCCTCAGTGAAAGTGAGGACATGTACTAAAAATGTCTACAATGACAACAAAACATATTACTAAAGCATTGCATTATTAGCATTTGCTTTCAATGCTGAGTAAGATAAAGACATGGAATCAACCCAGTTTGGATGGGATTGTGCAATCTGAATTGAGGCAGAGCTCAGTGTCAGAGCTCACCTTGCAGCCTACTCTGTAATTGAACAGGAAATACACACATTACAGCGTTTTTGAGGATTAAAAAGATTAGAATCAGACACATACACTCACTGGCCACATTATCAGGCTCACTTGTCCAACTGTTTGTTAAGGCAAACTTCTAATAAGACAATCCTATGGCAGCGACTCAATGTGGTAAACATGTAAACATGGTCACATTGATTTGCTGCAGTTCAAACCGAACATCAGACTGGTTTCTTGAACATGACAATGAGTTCACTGTCCTCAAATGACCTCCACAGTCACCAGATCTCAACCCAGTAGATCACCTTTGGGATGTGGTGGAACGAGAGATCAACATCATGGATGTGCAGCCGACAAATCTGCATCAACTGTGTGATGCTGTCACGCCAATATGGATCAAAGTCATTCAAAGGAATGCTTCCAGTACTTTGTTGAATCTATGCCACAAAGGATGAAGGGAGTTCTGATGGCAAAAGGGGGTCCAACCCGATACTGGAAAGGTGGACCTGATAAAGTAGCTGATTTATAATTTTTCAGTTATTCTTCTGTCTTGTGTCACAGGGTGAAAACAATAAACACAGAAAAACACACACAAGTCAATCTGCAGTTTATTTAGATCTCCATGTAAGTAAACAATTACTGGACAGAACAGATCCAATGACTAAACATACATATAGTAGAGTATTTTCTTATTTACGTAATAATATCTTATAAACATTTTACATTATTATTTAATTATTACATGACCCAAAGTGTAAGTGTAAAAGTCAAATTCAAATTCAAATTCAAATCAGATCAAATCAAACTTGTTACACTATTTGTCAAACAAGACAAAATATTTTAAAAAATGAACGGAAGCTTAAAGGAAATGCAATGTAATCAAAGGGATGATGTTGCTGGTTTACAGGGTTGGCATTTGTGGTTCATAAAAACTGACAAACATTTTAGCAATTTATTAGCTACAGATTTTGTTTACAGGGTTTCATAAATAAAGTTTTGTAGGTATAATTGGACAAAGGTAAACAATTTTCAGTTAAAGATCTCTGCAAAAAGTGCGCGAACAAAAGGGTTGAATCGTAATTTTTTTTTTTTTTTTTACAAGTAGGTCATTACAAAATAAAAGTATAAAACATTATTTAAGATTAAGAATTGTAAATCAGAGAAACACAATCATATTGAAACTATCAAGGAGTGCACACGAATAACTGGGTCATCACCACAGACTCCTTGCACAGTGTGCAGGTTTCAGTGGGTGGCTGAAAAAAAAGCATGCTCATAGAAGAATGTGCATGAATATTTTTGCTTCACTGAGTGATGATCTTAAAATTTCATGTGGGCCCCGTACAGGTTTGCCTGTTTTTCACAGCCCATATTCACATGTAAGGGCAGTTGTGACTACATTACTAAAGCTTGCGTGGAATTACTGGCCCAGGTTTTTAAAGCTGCATATTTCCCAAAGAATCCAAGCAAAAAAAGTAGAGTTTCTGAATTATTATTAAACTCATCAGTGAAGAAGAGGAACATGAAGCTGGACCAGATTGCACCGCCAAGATTTGAGCTCTTACAAGGACTTGATCTAGTATATAAAACACAAAATCTATTAAATAAGCTCCCCGCTTCACTGAAAACTTCCCTCTTTCAAATGTGAAGTTTAAAAAAAAAATGTAATTCAGGGTGCATTCAGGGTGTTTTTTTATGTTTTATACTATTTTAGATTCACATATAATATGCATAAATAGTAGCTGGATTTTTCTGCCCTCTGAAAAAGTTAAAGAAGAAAAACTGTTGTGAAGAGTCTGTAGTGTAAACATGTGTAAACATCTCTTCATTATGTCAACCTCAACTTTTTCTTGAGATGCATCTTTTTTCCAGTTTATCTGGAAAAAATATATATATATATATATCTTTTTTCTTTTATAAAACAAACTTTCACATCCAAAAAAATGATCCTCACATCTTCTATAAAATGTTCTTCTTCACTGCAGGCTTCAAGTGACGGTTGAAGTCGATCTTGTCATACACGGTTGGAGCCTGGATGTGGAACCAAATAAAAGGACAATTCAGCATCACTGTCTCTTTAAAACATGCTAAATTTGCAGAAAATAAATGTACTATTCTCGTATATCAAATCAAATTGCCCTATTTTTGTCGTTTCAAGCATGCAAAGTAACTCTTACCCATTGAATAGGTGTTGGACTGATTTCTTGGATGCTATCATACAACGAGCATGCAGCTTGACTGTTGTCAATCTGTAAGTTTGCATGCAGGCAGAAGATGTGAGAGATTTTCAAAGCTTCTTTCACACGTTTACAAAGGCTGAGCGGAAGTGAAAAAAAAGGAGGGGACTTACATGATGGTCAGTAACATCAGCGTACACAGTCAGTTCAGTTGAGTCGGCGGCTGCAGACAAACAAACACTGTTAGCTTGTTGGTGTAGGCGGTGCAGAAACAAGCCACAGTAACTGAGAGGAAGAAAAAAAAACTGATATGCTTTCAATGGTCTTTTACCTTCCTGCTTTTGTCTGCAGCAACAAGCAACCAGCACTACAACAATGATGATAAACAGACCTCCTCCACAAGGTGCCACAATCACCAGCAGGTACCACTTCAAATCTACAACTGGAGCTAAAAAACAAAGGAAACCATAAAAATACATCTAAAAATGAATGCTTCTGCTGTATAGCGATCATTTACAAGAAGAATTTACCAACCAGAAGTGGCTCAACAATGTAGCACAAATAAAAAACAACAATATTTAGGTACACTTGCCAATTTTATTAGTAAAAATTAGGGGTGTAACAATTCATTTTAACAATTCAATTCATACCATAATTCATGGTTCATAATTCAATCCCAGTGGTATTTTCCAGTATTGATATAATCAATTCATTTCATTTTGAAACGATTTTATAATGGCACATGCTGATTCTATTACCAGCTTGCCTCAGACAGATCGATCTGGTTGGATCGTAGGAATTTAAACTGATTGATTGATACAGTCAAAAAATTGTCACACCCCCCGCTCTCTGACGTGTAGAATTATTTAAAAAGTGTGATGACATACTGCATGTATTTTGATAGTAACTAATTTAAAAATAACTTAGTGTGAACAGTTATTTGGAGGAATAAAAAAATGTAGTCTAGTAAATATAACTCATTACCATGCAGCTCTGTCAAGTTTTTCATTGTAAAAGAAATCATCCCTGTAAGTCAGACAAAGTTCATTTACTTCATCTCAATAAAGCTGCATTTGGGCCTTCATTCCAGATTTTAGACAAGATGGTTTACACACTTCAAGGTTTGTTTGGTGTACTTGTTTGGCAATATGATCACATTCTTTTCGTTTTGATTGGTTGGTTACATTTGAGATGATTAGAGATGATTTTTACTCTTCAGAAATGAGCTGCCAGCTGGAACCATAACTTCAGTCCCGACTCCAGACGTATTTATGACTTGAGTGTCTAGCTGTGTTCACACTGCACTCAGCAACGTTTAAGCAGCCACTTTCAAAGATAAGTCTATGTAAACACACATATGGGACCGTTTCAAGGTTGTCCAAAACTTTCAGGTGCCGCTACGAGCATTTTTACGATCGCTTTTGGGCTCTACGTACAACACGTGCAGCCATTAAACACACTATACAAGTTAATGTGGAACTCTGACCAATCAGGGACTTGGATTTGGTAGTGATGTATGGATGGCGTCCCCTTCAACTCATGGAAGTGCTAATCATTTTAAAATTGACCATGAAGGAGAAATCACTAAATTTAATTTCGATACTGTCTATCGAAATTGAGCTGTGAAAGAAAAACCCTGGAGCAAGATTTGCACCGCTTTGACATTTCACACCATCGGGTAGTCAAGTGTGGAAGACCATGAGCTAAATGCCCGTCTGCTCGGCGAGAGCGTAACATCAGAGACCCTGCAGTCCAATCTGAAACATCTGTTAGGATCCAAAGCGTCGTTTAAACTGAACAAACTGACTGAGTCCTGATTTTGAACAATCCAAAAAGTCACAATTAGAAACATGAACAATATCTGCTGTTCATCGATAGGCTGTAAACGTACCTTCAGTTGAATTGTCCTGACACATCACAGTTTTGGAAGTTGTTCTATTACTGACATAATTGTGGACTGTGCATGTGAACACCTCCCCTTTTCCCTCCTTCCTGATGCTGTGCTGTTTACTGGAGCCGTTGTGGGTTTGATTCCCAAAAATCAGCGTGTAGTGGACACTGGTGGTAGACTTTACACTGCAGTTCACTAAAACTCTGCAGGTCTGATTGGAATCACTTCGAATGTGTGTGGAAGTCAGAATGGGGTCTTCAGTTATGGACTCTGATGACAGACAGGAGAGAAAAGAAAACCACTAAGAACACAATGTTTCAGTGCATCCAGAGTCTCTTAAACCTGGGAGGCATTACAATGTTTGGAGTTTGTTGTTGTGACACTCAATGAAGGGTAAAAACTTTAGTTTAGATTCAATCCTCAAAGCAGACTTTGAGCGTCTTGTGCATAAAACATTACTTACTGATCTTTGAAAATTCGGAAAACTGTCAGTTTACAACATTTTCTCATTTGAAGCTTTTGAAAAATGAATGTTATTCAAAAACACACTGCATTCTATCTTTTGCTAAATTCAGCAACTGAAAAACTCTAAGAAGCCAAATTTAATAAATAATTAGAAAGGAGATTTACCTTGAACCAGAAGAGTGATGACAACTGTAGGCCTTTGTGTGCTGTTTTGATCAGAGACAAAACTGAAATTACCAGAATCTTGAAGAGTTAGCTCTTTTATCCATAAACTCAGGGTGTTATTGTTGAAGTTTAATCTATTGCCAAAGCTGTGGTGAGTACTTTTGCGATCTTTATCTGCAACTGTTTGATTGTTACATTTCCATCTTGCTCCTGTAACTCCTTCAGTTGAAAGCCCAGATGAAATCTCCACCGTGTCTCCCACTTTTTTGTAAATAGTCTTCACGGAAACCAAACCTGAAAAACAAGAGGCAGAGGCATTAAGGAGGAAGAATGTGTAGAGATTTGAAACAAACCCTCTGATGAAAGAAAGAATTGTGGAGGAAAAAGGGCATTTCTTTTACATTTCTTTACTTGTTCTGAAATGGAGACATAACTAATTTAATGCAATCATGACTATAAATGCATTTGTATCTGTGTCACTTTTATCAAAAGTTACCCTTTAATCCATTTTTCACTACATTTTCACATTAGGTAGGTGGTACCTTTGTACAGCAACGCCTTGTACTCCACCTCTTTTGACCCGTGTAACGTGTTTGTGTGTTGACACAGCAACTTCATGTCAACATCAGGTTTAAAGAATTGTCCGATATGTTGTGAGGGCAGTCAGACAAACATTTTATGATTCACGAGTTGATAAATGTGTTTTCAAATCATTTGTATCTCAACTATTGATCTTGATGTTTGACAAAAGAAACTCTAAAAAAAAAAAAACATATTTTCAACCCACGGTGACTTCACTGATGATGTTTAAGGTCTTGTTTGGCCTTTCTGCTATGACGGTTGGTTCATTTATGGTTGAATGTTACATCCTTAATGAGAATGAAATCCGTGGGTTGTAGTAGGCTGTCAGGTGTTGAGTAGTGGCGAGTTGTTGGAATTGAAATTGTACTCAAAATAAGATGTTCCACTCTATGGGGTTTTTGATGACACCAGAGCTATTTATACACTAACATTGTTTTTTTTCACATTTACTCAACATTTGTGTCGTCTCTTCCATGCAAATTGGTATTCTCCAGTGTGGGGAAATTGTAGGTAAACAAAAACATCCCAAACAACGCATCAGATGCTGGTGTGTACTTGTGTATGTAGCATGAGGCTGATGCTTGATATCAAGGACGCTTGCAGCCTCGCTTACGTATCAGCCAACCACAGATGCGCTTTTGAAGGCCTTTTGGTGTTTACCGAAACCAAAATGGCTGTGCCCATGAAGTAAACCAGAACAGAACATTTCTCAAAATGAACATGAATTTATTACGGCATCATACACTGATGTTTTGCTGTGAGTTACAAAGTGAGACTTCTGTTCATCATAAAAAGTAGCCGGCGACCACCTCACTCACAGACGGCAAATTTCAGCTGGGTATCAGATAGTTTTGAGACCTCTGTATATGTACCTACCTACTAACAGCCATTTGTTCATATGTAAGGGAAGGATTAAAGCCAAGACCAAGCCTGTTTGGAATGCAATAAAGCTTTGTCTTTCTATTAAAACCTTTTTTGGTTTTCTTTTCAGAGACCAGCAGGGGTCCTTCGTGTTAATTTTTTGCTTCAAGAACGGAACCATGAATACGCCTGGCTGTGAGACCTAAATGCCTGAGGAAGCTTCATCTCACCATCACCACTGATCAACATATGAGGCATAATTTTAGACTGTGGGGAAAAGCACAAGTGCTCAGAGAAAAACCACTTATGCACAGTGAGAACATGCAAATATTTAAAGGGTTTGAACCATGGCCTCCTCACTGTGAGGCAAGAGCACTAACCACCATGTAGCAAAGAAAAGGTATTTTCAAAATAAATTATAGCTTTGCTGTTTTTTGTTTCAGGAAGGCTGAACTTCCCCCATGAGGTTGCAGTATTTACAGCACCTGCCAGTCTCAGGCAATCCTTCATCCAAAGATTAACCAGGCTCACCTTTGCTCAGCAGCTGGTGTCTGACATGTCCTGGATGGCACAGCCAAACATTCAAAGAGTGTCAGCTCACAGCACATTTGTCAAACTCTAGGCCTCAAGGGCCGGTGTCCTACATGTTTTCCAACCAACCTGCCATAGAAGCTCCCTCTTGGATAAACACACCTGATCCAGATAATCTGCTGCAAATACGGCAAGATTTTTGGAAAAACCAGCAGGAGACCGGCCCTCGAGGCCTGCAGTTTGACACCCCTGGCTTACAGTTCACAGCAAAAGAGTGAGGGAAGGCAATGAAAAAAAAATGACAGTCAGCAACACTTTTTTCTGGTAGATAACACTGGTTCTGCTTTTATAGCTTTCTCTCCGTTTTTTTTTTAACCAATAACATTGGCATAACAGCGTAGCAAAAAAGTATTTGTCAGAACTGAGAGGCGCTTTCATCCAGTTTTGATCCAGATTCCAGCTCAGACGAGGAAAATGTTTCCTGAAGGCCTTTAGCTGCAATTTTGGTCCATTCATACATGCAGATATTCTCAAGAGTTGGGATGCTTTGTCACTCAAAAAGACAAACTCTCAACTCCCTTTTCTGATTCTTGATTCATGAACTGTTATATGCTCAGGTGATGTGTTTGGGATCATTGTCATGTTGGAAGATTCAGTCTCGTTTCCTCCTAAACGCTCTCACTGACGGAAAAGGCTTTTCACTCCAAGTCTCACCATACAGCCTTGTATGGTGGAGCGAGAGAGTCTGTGATCTTGTACTTCTTCCATTTTCTATGAATTGTTTTGGGGAACCTGGGGAGCTAAAGTCCAAAAATCATTTCCTTGATTTTTTTTTTTATGTTCAGTCTCTCACAGTGACTGAACATTATACATCTCTATATTCTTTTGATGTCAGACAATGTGTAGATTTAGTGAATTATAATAATTCTATAGCCATTGTCATCTTTACGAAGCAAGGGTTTCTGATACTTGCAAAAGCAACTACCGGTACTCAAAGGCTTGCAGCGTTGCATGCACTCTGCAGAAGCATTGGCTAATTCTGAGAGGCATCAGAATAAACAGCAAGTTATTGAAGAGTTTTTTTTCTTCGACAAAAAGGGGAAGTAACAGAAACTGAAAGAATGGTCCTTCATTTAGCTTCCCAGAAGATGCGACAGGAAATCTGCTGACGTGTCAGGCTGCCTTCCGCTCATTTCAACTTTCAGAAGTTTTTCCATTGGTGAACAGAAATGCCAAAACAGCGACGGAAATGCATTTGTAGCAAGTATTACTCCTTCCACAAGTTTGTGGCATGCTATAAGGGACTTTTGGACAGATAGCTATTGAATACATTTTGGAGTTTCAGAGGTTTTTTTTTTTTTTTTTATAAGTTTTGAACTAATTTTAAAGGAAGCACCCACACATTTGAAAGTGTAAGACATAGACTAAGTGCAGGTCAGAAGGTCTGCAGAAATGAAAAAGGTTTCACTCAGTTCAAACACTGTCATCATGAATAAATGTGACAGAACTGAGAAGTTTAAGGTAGAACTGGAATAAGTGTGAAAACTCACCGGGGAGGCAGAGCCAGAGAAGCAGCAAAACGCTTGAGGAAAAGCCGCTAAGACAAAGAGGGCGACTGCCAGCCATTGCAGGGGGGATAACAACGATGTCTGCTTCCTCTTCTGGTGTCTGTCTTCAAAACCAAATAGAAAAAAAGGCAGGGTGGAGTCAGAAGCCTCTACTAGCAATGCTTTAAAACAGTGGTAGAGTCTTTTGGAAAGACAAGTAGCAGAAAACTTCTTCATCGAAATGGAACAAGAGTCTTTGAGACAATTTTAAAATCAACATCTATTGATTTGGAAATGAAACAGAACTTTCTGAACTTTAGGTTACACTGGGTTCAACTTCATAACTACTTACTGAATTAGGCTACTGTGAACTAAACCTCAAGTCATTAAGTTCAGTATTTGGGAAAAGTATTCGGTTACAAAATACATACCCCAAATGGTATTTTTATTTGGCTGCATAAATCAAATTATTTTATATATTATTAAAATAATATAATATAATAATAATAATTATTATTTTATAAAATATCTTATAATTATTTAAATATTTGGAATATGTTATCATTGAAATGCAATAAAAAATGAATTCAGTGATTATGTTTGTTAAATAAACAAACTCTGGTCATTTTGTATACTTCCCTGTCTCCTTTTAAAAACCCATGCAATCAAAATCTCATTTTTGGTATTTTAACATGTTTTGCAGCATTTTTGTCACAATGGAGGACATATGTATATAATAAATGTGCCACAAAAAAATACAGTGCATATTTTGTATTTGAAAATATAGTGGACATATTCTATAATTTAATACTGTAATGCTATTTTTGCATGGATCAAAAAGGTCTGTTTTCTGTCCTTCAGATCCCTGAATTGATTCAACCTCTTGTTTGGAAAAAAATATATCATAATAAATATGGATGAGACTTGTACTCTGAGTAAAGGGTTTACAAATTTGGAACTGTTTCACAGAATAGTTGTTTGTTTTAAGTCTTTCTGTTTTATAAAAAAAAAAAAAAACCTTAGCTTAAGCCTTTGTCTCAAGTACTTGTACAGGGTGTTGATCCATATGGATGCTGAGGGTTTTTGGGTTGTCAGGGCCCATGATTGGTTAGAGAGGAACGGCCACATCTTAAGGGAAGCACAGATGTGTCTTGCAGTTCTCTTGAGGCTTCTGGGGGCAATTCAAAGGACTAATGTACCATCGTTGTCTGTGTGATCTCATATGTATATGTATATTTGTCAGGATAATGTAAGTTGCATGCATTTATGATGTATGGGTGTTGCTGTTGTATGATGCACTTACGCCACACTCTAGTTGTTAGTACGGAGTGAGTAGGCACTCGGTCCCTTACTGACCACGCACAAATGCCTCACGCAGGAGGTGTGCTGGTGGTCGTAAGATGTTCATACAAACTGCACTCTGATTGTCTACTCACTTGTCTGCCTACGTCATCCTTACTCACCCTTTGAAAGTTGTCTAAGTGTTCGGTAAGACCTGTCTACACGTGCATGAAAAATGTGCATGAACAGTTTTGCTCCACAGTCTGACCATACGGTCTATGACTTTAATATTTTGTGTGGGCCACTTGTGCTTCCTTCAAAAGTATTTCTATGTTCCAAAAATGTTGCAGCCCACATAAAGCCATCTGTGGTACTGTGGTGAGACTGCAACATAGAAGACTCTTGAAACAGTTGATATGTTGGAGTACTGATGATAAAATTAAACCACTTCCTTTCATGCCCCCATATTCAACAGTACTGTCCCTTTAGTGGAGGCCTTCATGTTTTTGAGAATCATAGTCACCCATAACTTTACACGTTCAAATGACAATAGCACCATCCTGGAGAGACAGCATCAGATCTAATTCTTACAAGAAATATCCAAATCCAATCACGTGATCACTAACCCTGATCATGACGTTTCAGACTTGAATGAATTCAGATGCTGCATCCTGATCAGGAATCAGACATACATTTTATTCAGATTATTTTGATCAGCGCAGTATATGTCTAGCTTATTTTCTACTGATAATAGGAGTCTATCACCTGCATATCATAAACGGATCACGTTTTATTAAGTGCAGCAGAAAATGGCACCAGTTTGAGCAGGATGCACCCAAAACATGTCCTCTGTTTAGAGATACTTTACAATCAATGAGAAGAACTTTACTAAAGCAAACTGCATTAAATGTAAGATTTTCATTTCAGAAGCAAGTAAGAAAAAGATTCATTTAATCCAACAAACCTCAATAGGCATTTCAAAGGCAATCACCCACAATACACAGACCGAATCCGAATCCTCCCCCTACGGCTTCTCCCTACCTCCAAGCGGAGAATCATGGAAAAATAGTGTCTTCAAATTTGAATGACACTAAGTTTCGATGATGTCATCATTATTCGCTGGTCATCTACATTACCACGTAGCTGCCACCGCTTGGAAAATGTATAACAACATAAGTTTTAAAACTTTAAAAAGTCATGCTAAAACAGAAACTATTCACATTTAAATGTAAACATCTGTGCTGTGAGCACACCCACGTGAAGAAATGAGTTTTTCTTCCACAATACACAGCGCAACAGGGAACACCCTGCAGAGTGATACACAGTCAAAGTCTCTATGCGTTACCCTTTAAGAAACAATTTTGGATACCCCTACTCCTCCAAATGCCCCTACATAGGAACCGGCACAGGGAGACCCAGACTGGGACCCCACAGGGGGGCCCAAACCTGGACAAAATACAGGGATGTGTCAGGAAGAGGATTCAGTGTAAAAATCTGCCCAACATATTTTGGGACTCGGTGAAAGCTGACGGGATGTGCCAACAGGGGAAAAACAATCAATAAGCACACTTGTTATTTGACTTGATCAGATAAGAACCTGAGAATGACAACTATGCAAAAATGTAAAATTAAATGACTCAATGGGGTGGAATTACAAAAGTTTGCTTCTTTCCACTTCTTTTCAAGCAATAAATCGAACTCTACTTGACTTTAGTTTATATTCACTTATAAACTAAGAAATGAATTTAATGGAACCTAAATGTGAATTGTAAGCACCACAACAGAAATGTATACTTATGAGTAATTACACTGTTATTTTCATCTCACATTTTCTTTTTAATCAATGCATTTCTTTATTTTTGAAATTAGATTGATACATTTGTGATTTTTGTAAAATTTTTTATTTTTTTTTCATTCTTTATTTACCCAGGTAAACTATTCAGTACAGGTCCTTATTTTCAATAATAACCTGGGAAGTGGAGAAATACAAAGGTATTGTCAACAAATACTGCTCGAAACTAAGAAATCAAATCAAATCTTTAAGAAGCTCTTAAATCCTCTGTCTTTATCTCTTCATGTACAGCAATTTTTCTGTGTGCACTTTGAAAACCGGGGCAAAAGCCTGTTTATACAGAAAGTGGGAGCTCTGACTTCTTCTTTGCAGAAATTCTCTGCCCTTTAGTTAGTTTTGTTAAAGAACTCTAAGCTGTTTTTGTCATGGCATTGCAACATCAACAAAAAAGAAAAAAAAAAACAGAACTTTGTTTTTTCTTGGCGTCGCAGCAACACCAACAAATCGTTCTAAAATAAACTAATTACTCCTGGTTTTACAAGAACAAACAACCTGCAGATTTACTATTCAGTATGAGCACTAAAGTCAGTCTTAGTTGCAAATCACTTCATTCAGTCACTTTTAAAATTTGATCAAAAAGTGAGTTAAAATTAAATCTTGAAGTAAAAATCCTAATGTTTTTCATTATGTTTAGAGTTATACTAGAGTTAATATTACAAAGACTTTAAACTCAATGTTTCTGATGCAGTACTGTGACAGCTCAGCACATCATTCATTTCTTTGTTTGCTTGACAGATAGCCGGTGCACTCTCCGGAACCATTATGCTGTTTGATGCAGGGATCTTATCTGGTTTCCTTTGCTGAAGATAACTGTACCCACTGCTGCAGATAGGACCCCGATAAGACAGCTCATCAGAATGAGCAGCTGCAGGCTGTGTACCTTGACAGCTTTTTTTTTTTTCGGGGCTTGTGTTCACAACATTTCCTATTGTAATCATCGTCCACAGTAATGTTGACCTCAATTTAAGAACTCTTGAAAGAAGTTAAGTAGCAGAACTACGCAGCTACAGTGACTAGACTCAGTATTAACACGTCAGCCGGGTCACAGGACCTCCACAAAGACATTTTGAAACTTCCTGCTCTGCGTCAAATACAAGAACAGAAGGTGGGAGCTTTGGTTGGTCCTCAAATTACTCACCACTTGCCCATAACTTTGGGCACTGGGCATCTTCATAAGTAGCCTGCGTCAGCTGTGGTGTTATTTAAATGAAGAAATTAGACCATACGTCCATAAACCATCAGCGTCCACTAGAAATAAAGAATCAAACATCTATAATGTTTGAATCAGGCAAAGTCAAAAGTGCCTGTGGTCAAAACTAATCTAAAAACAGCATCACTTGACTTTTTATGGTAGGCTGCCAGTTACCATAGCTCCGTGTTAGCTTACTTGTTTTTGTGTTCTTGTGTTGAGGGTCATTGTAAAATTGGAGTATATTTTGGCTTCAAAATTCACAAAAAGTAAACCTTCACTTTTATGATTTTCTGATACATGTTCTTCAAGCATAGATAATAAACTGCTAAAGTCTTGGTCAGCTCATCTTACAGATCAGTTGTGTAGTTTTTGTTCCATTAAACATTTGATTACAAAGCTTGGTGCAACCCTAGTACTAATTTTTGCAGGTAACAGGTTTGCAAATCTGTACTAATATTAGCTTTCTCTCAGAAGTAGATACTAGCGGTTTAGCTAGCTGTTACTGATGACCAATAGAACAAACTTGTTTATGTAAATAAGAAAAAAAGTCATAATCTGATTATATGAGGAACAGGGTTGTTTGGGGTAAAGTGAGACATTAAAAAGATGAGATACCTTTGCTCTATCCATTCTTTTGGAAAACTGTTTGATGTCAAGTCCAGAATACCATTTGATTATCTGCTTTAGTGTTCTTTCAGCATGCTAAAGAACCAGAGTTTCCAACTCGTTCTCACTCCCAAGTCGCCACATGAGTTTCATGCATGTTGTGGGACACGCGATTCATTCATAATAGTGATTTGAAGTATTTGGTTTCTTTTAGCTTTTGCAGATTTGATCTCAAGACAAGTAAAATTAGTCAGGAACTTCAAGTTTAAGTATTTTGTATTAGGATTTTTTTGAAATGGCCAACATACATTTGTGATTGTACTGTGCAAACACATTCATTAACCGCAGCATTTAAGTAGATATGTAGATATCTGCGCTGGATGGGCTGCCTGTCTGCACCTGGAGGCTGGGATAACTCCTTCTCTGGCCCTGGGACGGGGTGGGGCAACCCTCTTGGTGCCTGCGTTTGCTCCGGGCGACACCTACCATGGCCGGGGGGTCTGAGGGGGAGCTGACCAGAGAGGGGGGGGTTGTGGGAGGGAGTGTGGGGGTCCACCACAAGTACGGGACTTTGGGGGCCTCGACTGGTTGGGCTGCCTTGGTCCCGCCGGGGCTTGACCAGAGATGTTACAGGCTTGGGGGGCTGGGGATTGACCTTGGGAGTGGCCCCCTCTTGGCTCCTCTCTCTTTGTGTGGGGCATGGGGGTTCCACTTTCATGCAATGGGGTCCCTGCCCTGAGGAGACTCGGGCCCATTGCTGACCAATTGAGGGTCAGTCTGTTTTCATGTTGGCTTAATCGAATCAGGACCTCCAACATTCGTCAGGATAGTTTGCAACCAAGTGTTAAGTTGCAGAGATGAGGGTAAGCATTGTCAAGTCTGAGGCCATGGTTCTTGACCAAATAAAGGTAGTTTGTCCTCTCTAGGTGGGTTGAGTTCTCCTACCACAGGTAAAGAGTTTAGGTATCTTCAGGTGCATTAACATCGGATACGATTTCCAATTTACGCGGCCCGCCCTTTTTTCATCACATTCCCTGCTCGCAGAGTGGATGTTTAAAATCGAAACAATTATCCTGATGTTTTTTTTATTAATATTTACATTTATTTACCCAAAGAAGTGTTTGTCATTTAATAAAGACAGCTACTCACAAAATGCTGAGTGAAGGGCTCACTCAGGTTATCACGAAAAGATTTGTTCATCCATAAAACAATGTTATTTTCTCTCAAAATGCGACTGCATTTTCAAATGACACACAAACCATCATATGTATTGACATTTATAAGAACCAGCTGAACACTGATGTGCTCAATGTACAGTTTTTCTGCATTGCTTACACACTAAACTTTAAAGTAGTACACTATTTGCAAAACCTTACACTTAAGAAGCAAAACATCAGCCCATATTTGCACAACTATAAGCACATTGTCAACCCCACACTTGTTATCACTTGTTGCAAAACTACACACACAGTGATTTGCAAAACACTAAATACACTTAACAAACATTACACACAAAAATCTATCATGAAGTCACTTCCTTGCAAAACCAAAGCACTAAATGTCAAACTACCACACCGTCCAACTAATTGGTTCAACATAATCATCAGGTGTGCAAACACTTGTTTGCTTAATTGTAGTCACATCAATCAGATCTGATCAATCAGCACTATACAAAGCAGCAGGTGAGTTCATCAGTCATCAAGCACAATGGATAGAATCAGAGGAAGAGGTGGAGGCGATGCTGGAGGTAGAAGAAGGGGAAGGGGAAGGGGAAGAGGAAGAGGAAGACAAAGACAAGAAGGTGCTTAAAGAGGACCAAATCTGACAAATGAGATCCGCGTCACACTGACCACGTTGTCAACCATGGCCTGACCCAGAGGTAGGCAGGACTGCGAGTACACTCAAATCTAAGCCGATACACAGTGACAAGTGTGATAAGAACATTTCAAATGGAAAATAGGTATTAAAAAAATATCACCATATCACAAACATCTGCACAGTTTCAGTGAGTGCTTACAATACTGTATTCTATGCAGTATCAGCACTTCTGTTACCTTGTCCTGTGGAATTACTGCACTATTGTTGACTGTTTCTTTTCAACGTAGGATTGAGGTCAGGAACGACAAGGCGTCCCATGTTCACATAACAGCAAGAGAGGGAGATAGTAAACATGGTTCAATTCAATAAAATTTTATTAATGTAGCTCCATATCACAGCCATAGCCGTCTCATTGGACTGATTTCAGTATATTGCAAGAACAAAAAGTCAAACATGAAAAAGTAAGCAATAGCTGGTTATTAAACAAACTAAGCTGAACAAACATCTCTGCCCTTACACCCTCCTTCTCGGTGAGGAAAAACTCCTGTCTCTTTTTGGGGAAAAAACTAAGAAACCTCAGGGTTGCCCACATGAAGGAGGGATCCTCAACCCCGGATGGACAGGTGATGTGCTAGAACTATTAAAGAAAAATTAGCTTTATTTATTCAACAACTACTTGTTTGAATAACAAGTATATCTCTAGTAAACAAACACATGTCTACATAAACAGCTCCAAGTTAAGATAACAGCTAAATATTTAAATAAACAACATGTTTGCATAGTGTAGCAGATGGACTTCATCCAGCTGGAGTAGTGGAACAGCTGGGGTTGCTGGAAGAGCCAGAGGCGAGGTCACGGCCAAAGACAGGAGCACAGACGATCCACCTGGAATCAGAAATCTCTCTTGCTCCCCCGTAGTGACCATACCATTCAAGGCCTTATAGGTTAGCAGCAGGATTTTGAACTTGATTCTAGATCCAACTGGGAGCCAGTGAAGTGAAGCTAACACAGGAGTAATGTGTTCTCTTCTGCTGGTTCCTGCTAACAGTCTAGCTGCTGCATTTTGAACAAGCTGAAGACTTTTTAAAGAACTCT
>BSAI01000105.1:2529791-2558842 GCA_036245035.1 Adrianichthys oophorus
ACCCTTCCTGTGACCACAGCACTGATAATCACCACTGTGACTTTTATTCAGATTCATTGAAACAATGAAAAGCAACATCTGCAAAAAGAATTTAAAAAATACCAAAAAAGTCCCATAACAGATCATAATAACTTCCATTAGTCCACATTTCCAAGTAGTTTAGATTGTCTTCTAAAGCGACTTTGAAGAAAATGTATACTCAACACCAATTGACAAATATTACTACATCTCGCAGACTGTAAGTAACTGTAGAGAATAAGTTGCAGCGACTAAAAAAGAAGAAAAATTATATAAGTTGCACTTTGGGAGAAATGTCTTTAATAAAATTATATACTGATGCAACATATGAACAATTCTTCAGATAACCAAAGCATAAAGAACAAGCTAACAAGTCAATATAACTCTTTGCATCACTTCAAATCACAAAATCTGTTGAATTCTTCATCCTCTGTGTTGTTTTGGAACAATTCCATCAAGCCTGCTGTAAGACTGCATTGATTCTTCTGTGTTGCTCTCAACAGCAAACACTTAAACACACACAAGCAGTGCACTCTAGTGGTTGTTGCCGTTTTATTTTTAAAAATCACATAGAAGTCGTCCTGAGTTTTTAGTCGTACCCCTGGCCAAACTATGCGAATTTTTTTATATATATATATATATATATATATATATAAATGAGAAAAAAACAAAAACAAACATATACTCCAAAAAATTTGGTAGCTTTTCTTTTGCAGCCTGTTTGCTAAGCTAGTAGTTTCCTCTGCCAATCCAAACCAACAAACAGTGACCTGAACAGAAAACTCTTAGAACTACATTTACTACTCTACTTGATTTTTGTCATACCTCCTCTTGTTTTTTTATTTATAATTTTTTTGCTGCAGACGGATGAGCCTGTGTTTCTTTTCCATTTGATTGTTGATGTAAGTTATTCTTGGGAGAATAGGAAGTAGAGATGAAGTCTGAATATGAAGTTTAGTGGTGGATTTATTATCTATCTTATCTCGCCCAAGGATGAATCACTAACTGGAAAAGAATTAACTGGTCACTGAGTTGGTTTTTACAGGTAGGTCAGGTGATGGAAGGAAACAAACTGCAAAATCAGTGTAGGGGAATGGCATAGCACCCAGGTTTTCCCAGCATCCCATCTTGGGATCATAACGATGCACCCAATTGGAATCTCTGGCTGTATCAGCTGAAGACCCCCCAAGCACATACAGCTGTCCATCATGTACAGCGGCTCCAGGGGACAGGTGAGGACGAGGTAAGCTGGGAAAGGAGGACCAGGAATCGTTCTGAGGGTCATAAACCTCACAGAGCAGTTGATCTCCAAAGCCTGGACACAGGGGCTGCAGCCCTCCAGCTACCACCAATCTGCTGCCCAGGACCAACATGGCATGGCCGGCACGTCCAACTCCCATGCTCATGGGAGCCCTGGGGAAGCAACCCCGGACTGGATCATAACCACTCATGGCAGGAAGACAGCGGTGATGTGAGTCGCAGCCTCCTGAGAGGTAGATTTGTCCTTCAAGAACAGCGGAAGCATGTCCACAGACGGCTGTGTCCAGAGGGTGATCCAGCCTGAGGGCAGACGGGGGGGACGATTCCAATTAGAGCCAATTTTTTTCCACATTCTGCCAAGTTGCACCATTAGTTAAAAAAAAGTAGATGTTTGTTCTTCTTCCCAACATTTTGCACACATATAAATAAAAGACATTTCCTAACTGTTAGCAGATCGATTAGCGGTAAAGGACGGAAAAAAGCAAAACCATGCAGCTCAAACTATTTCCATTGATCACCCTCCACATGTTCCTGCATGTAGAGATGTCTGAAATTTTTTTGACTGGAAAGGAAGTTTGCCAAAGTGAACCAGAAAGACATTTGTACACCCAGGGCCCCTGGGTGAAAATTTGGGTGAAATTTTAAGGACAAATAGGGATTTACAATGTCCAGCAAATGAAAAAATGTAAGCATCAAATTATCATCACTGCATTAAAGAAGCTCCACCTCACTTTTCTGGAAAAAAAAGCATGTTTTCCTAAATGTTGCATTAATGGGAAGCACAGAGTCCAAAGCAGGAAGTGGGTTTATACGAGCACAGTGGCATGACACAAGCTGCCGACACTCACTGCTCCACTGACAGTTGTTAACAGTAAAAACAGACAGACTAAAGGAGGGGGTCACATGACCCCATGGTTACATAAGAAACACATTTAATTTTAGTGCAGTGTGAGGCAATCTCACAAAAAAAAAAAAAAAAAAAACTTGAGTGCTGTCTCTGCAGGTCATGTTGGACTGCCACTGGTATGTACTAGGATCAAAGATGAATGGCTATTTTTTGCAAATTGATTAATTAAAACAATTCAAATTACATTTTTTATAAGAAAGTTAAGAGCATCTCCTCTCGCTCTTCCTCCATTCTTGCCCTTTCCTCCTCTCTGCCTTCTCCAGCAGACTGAATAGGCAGCCACGCTGTGGCCTCTTGGCTAAAGAAGCCTCTTCTGTCTCCTCTTCCTCTTCCCTGTCTGCCCCTGTTCTTGTGGCACTGAGGCAGGGGATGGTGCAGAGGATGTGGAAGGGTTCTCCTATCCAGGATGAGGCAATGAGACATGGAGGCCTCACTGTAGTACCTCCAGTAGTACTGCTTTGAGCACGGAGTCTATTCAGGCTGAGGAAATTCAGAGTAAACCAGAGTTCAGTCCGTTTGGAAACTAACTAAGACCACTTCAAAAGATGAGTCTGAGAGCGGTTCCTGGTCCCACACCAGAGTCAGGTTGAGTGTATTCAGACTGAAAATGTGTTCCTGATTAACCGGGAAAATGAACTCTGGTTCACTTTAAGTGAGCCAAATCTGTCTAATCTGCATCCACCCTAAGGTCTATTAGTAGATGGTTATTTAGAAACGTGAACATTATTTCCAAATGTTTTGGATTTATGTTAGTGTAACAAACAGCCTATTAGCTTTTTTTGAACGGTACCTCCAGGAGTTTTCCTCAGGGCTGTAGCTCTCCACCTCATCTAGACACTGGCTGTGGTCCCAGCTTCCACCAAGAACATAAACCCTTCCCTTCAGGCACACTGCAGAAAAGTAGTCCCTATGGTGCAGCATGTCCGGCAGCTGATCCCATTTCTTCTGCAAGACGTCAAACCTGTGAGAGATATTGATCTCTGAGATGCTTCTGCAGAGCAGAATCTCTGAGACGCTTCCCTTTACCCAGTAATAAACGCTTTGGATTTGATTCCATGAAATGTATTGTCACAGAGTGAAACAACAGTTGATTTGCAGTGGTTCTGGTTCAGTTGGTCCAGTCTTACCTCAAAGCGGACTTCAGAACATCCAAAGACCCGTAGTACTTGCGCCCGCCCAGTACGTAGAGTTTGTTGTTGAGGAGACACACGCAGTGCCTGAAGCGTGCTGGCTCAGGGATGTTTGTCACACATTTCCACTCTATCGCTCTAATCAGGCCAGGCCCACGATGGAACCGTTGAGCGGACCACACGGTCCGGCTTGGAACCCTCTTCACAAAATCATCATCCACAGTGTCACCCCCAACCACAGTCAGGACCTGGGCAGGGAGGTGTTGCAAAGCCTTTAGTGATTTTTCAAGTTACAATCAGGCAGGAGTTTGGATGCACCAACCTGGTTTGGGGTGCGAGGTCCACATCCAGGACCCCTGTAACTCCCCTTCAACAGGCTCTTGAGAGCTTCAACAGCACCCCTCGCCCCGGGGCTCCTATGTAGCAGGGGACAGCGGAGAGCCTCCTGCAGCTCCAACTGGCTAAGGAGTGGAGTACGAATATGGCGGAGGAGGTCAGGGAGAGACGGGAGTCGATCTTCAGGCTTGTCCTCCACCCAACTGATCACGGCCCTGAACACCTCCATCTGACGTGAAGAGGTTTTGAAGATGACCATTTCCTACTCATGTTTTTTTTCATCCATGACAGCATTGTGAGGATTGTGCAGTTTAGTTTGTTTTTTAATTATATTCAGAGTCATCACGTAGTCGCTCTCTTCATTTCAGTTAATTACTTTCAGTCTAAATCAGTGTCTGGTTTTCATTGTCAGGTAATCTGCTTGGTCACTGTTGTCGCTCTCTTGGTTTTGTCAGGTCAATGTTTTCTTTTTGAATTAAATGTTGTAGTTTGTGACACCAAGCCTAGTACTGCCTATTGAGTCCTACACCACCAGTTCCTGACAGTTTGACCTGACCACGAAGAATTGAAAACCACACTCTTATAGACTCAGGACAAACAACAGAATTGAAACTTTGGATGATTATCTTGAACCATGGAGTCACTGACAGGGGAACAACTCATAACATGATCAAAAACCAAACTAAGCTGCATAATCTTCACAGGTATAATAACTGTAAAGATGTAGACTTGTCGTCGCATTGTTTTTTCTGGTGCTCTCTGCATTTTTCCTGCTCCTTTTGTCACAGTTTTCTCTTCAGTTCTGCACAAATACTGCAGACCTCTCACTGCTCTCACAGGATTTCAACTGACTCTCAGGGATCTCATTCAGAATTTTCAGACTTTCATCCGTAAACCCAAACTGGGCTTGTAAGCTAGCAGAAAACTGTGTAAACAAAGAACTCTCAGTTATGGGTGACGGGAAGAGGGGTTTGGGTTGCTCTGCACCAATGCTTCCACTGCAAACTGCAAACTATGTTCAAGAAAACCACACTGTTTTTTTCAAATTGTGGCTAAAAACAGCAAAATCACAATTAAAAGACTAATGGGAACGCTTTGAAAATAGATCAGAAGATGATGGGAGTGGCTCTCTTTTAATGCTGTGTGTCGAGCAGAGGTATAGGTTCCCATTTTTGGAGTCTTTGGTAGGTTTCAACTGTGGATTTAGACTTGCACTCTACCACAAGACCACTCACTTGATTTTTAGAATTCATCCAGCTTTTCAGTAGTAAAGTGATCCATTTAAACCAATACAAATTTCATTTGTTTCATACAAACACACTGATCTAAACGGTTACTCAAAACATATTTCCATAGATCCAAAACCTTTGAAAGGATGCTCTTTCATAGAAAAGATGATGCTGACATGAACTTGAGAAATTGACCTTTATCTGTTTTTTTTTTTTTTTCAGAATTGCACAGGAAACAAAGGAGACAAAATAAACACACAACCAAAAAATAAAGAATGTCAATGAATAACTGAGTTATTTAGACACATTGAGTGAAGATTTTTTACATTTTTACAAGTTCAGTGAATCAATTGGCTTGGCTTGACTATTCACATAGAAATATTCAAATAAATGATAAAATAAAGGACATGCTTTGTCTGAAAATGTCAGAACAGAAGCAGGAGATGGAAGCATGTTACCTCTGTCTCCACACACAGCGAGTCCTTCTGCAGCAGCCTGCTGAGGAGGACGAGCGGAACCGCCCTGAAGCTTTCTTCTGCAGAAACCTTCTGGAAGTGGCTCAGAACATACTCCTCTGCAGCCTGACCCAGCTGCACCAGCCCGTGAGTCTCAGCCAGAACCAGAACATCTGCACAGCTGCTCTCATCCATTTTTTCCCTCAGAAAGTCTGTGCAGAGCGAGAGCGCCCCCTGCAGCTGGAACTGCAGCAGTGCATCCGTCAGCTCCCATATCTGACTCCAGCCCAGCCACAGTTGACCCGTGTAAAAGAAGTGAATAATGGATTCAAGCACCCAGCCAGGCACGCCCCGCAGCCACACCACCTCCTCTCTGGACTCCCGTAAGCCTCCGTACAGCAGAGCCCGGAAATAGTCCCCACCAGCTGCTAACACCAGGCGATGAGCTGCAAAACAACCAGGAAGTGTTAAAGGAAAACACATTTTTAATAACTTCATCAGACAAAAGTTTCTCCTGCAGAGAAAAACCAAAACGTGGTTAGGACTCCATACAGCTTTTGCAGCTCACTGTGTGAACTTCTGAAGAAGTTCCTGAGAAAACCTGTTTCACAGAGGACAGCAGATGAGTCAAAAGAACTGTCATGTTATTTTGTAACAAGACATACAAATCCTTCACAACATGTCTAGTTTAGAATGAGTCACCTGAGATAAAAGGAGAAAGTTTTCCTCCTGAAGCAACAAACTCCTGAGAGGCTGTTGATCTGAACAGTGGCAGTGTGACTGTGACCACACTTTCTCCTTCTGCTTGCATGACCAGCAGCTCACAGCAGCAAGACAGTAAACTGTTCCAGGAAACACCGGCAGCCTGCGGTGGATCGGTAGTATCCAGCACAAGTGGAATTTTCACCCACATGAACAAGTTCTGCTGCCGACTTACCCAGAACCCAAACTCTTTTCCACATGAAAAAATCCTAAAAGAAACAAACTCAGAGGAGCCACTGACAACTGTGACTGCTGTCATGTGCCTGGAAATTTCTATGTTTTAATACTCAATATTTATACCCTACACTACAACAATACCTTTTACATTTTATGACATTTCTCTCAAAAGCACAAAGCAGACTGAGAGTTTTCATGATCCAAGTGTGACTTTTAGAAATAACTTCTCCGTTTTCATAGATTAACAGAAGCACAACATCAGTGTTTTTGTAGTAAATGGTTCAAGTCTTGTTAAACATGGACCCAAGAATGAAGAAAATTGTAACAACATTATCAGCTTAATGTCATTAATATTATCTGAATGTTAAATATTTCTAACACTGATACATCTAAAAAAAAAACAGGAAGCTCAAAACCTATTCAATCCTGAGTTTAAATATAATCAAGAAACAATGTTTTCTCAACGATTTAAATTTAAAAAAATCACTGAACATTCATTCATTTTCCAATCCGCTTTATCCCTTTCGGGGTCACGGGGTTGCCGGAGCCTAACCCGGCTACTCATGGGCGAAGGCAGGGTACACCCCTGGACTGGTCGCCAGTCTGTCGCAGGGGTCAACATCACACACCCACACACACACACTCACATCCACACCTAGGGACAATTTAGAGTGCCCAATTAACCTATGAAGCATGTTTTTGGACGGTGGGAGGAAGCCGGAGTCCCCGGAGAAAACCCACACATGCACAGGGAGAACATGCAAACTCCACACAGAAAGGTCCCCCAGCCAGGACTTGAACCGGGAACCTTCTTGCTGTGAGGCAGGAGCGCTAACCACTGCGCCACCGTGCAGCCCTCACTGAACATGACGATAACAATTAGAAACAACCCTGCTATACAGTTTTTTCTTTTCTGAACTGTACTTAATCGGCCTTGAATACAGTCATGACATTTATACTTAAATTGTCCAAAATAGGGACAAAAAAACAGATAAAATTGTTGCTTTTTACAAAAAATACACCCCTATTCCTGCACATTTTCAAAGCTGAACAAAAGAAAAAGTTTAAAAAAATAAACCTCTAAATACTGCATTTGATAATATAGATGTAAGTCTCTTTAGTTTTTCCTACTAAGCCTTTCTTGATAGCATAAAGTTAATCAATTCCAAATCAGTTCCAAAGTAAGATTTTATAACCTAAACTGGGTCATTTGTGTTATATATAATTGAACAGTTTTACATAAGAGTGAATGTAAATAAACTTTCTTGTGTGACAAGACACACTGTGGATATAGAATTAACTACTTTTATAAAAGCTTTAATGTGGAATGTTGAATCTGTCTGCCCCAAACCATCACCACACTAAGGCTGGTTCATGTTCTGCTTGATGTTTGCAGTCATCACAACAAGAAGAGGCTCGCTGCTGCAAACATCCCATAGTCTAAGCACTGTTCAACAGTAGCAACAGCCGGCAGACAATATCTGTGAATTGGTGATCTTTTCTTAATATAAAATAAATATTATACAAATATAATATGAAATATAAAATTGACTTCATGGGATTTGTAGTTTACCAATTCATTTCCAAATAAGTAAAGTAATCTGTGGTGCTTTTTAACTCTTTTTTCAACACTTTCAAAGATGAATTGTACAATCTTTTTAATAATTGGTTGATACATATCATAATTCATAAATGCATTTTTAATCAAAGTTGCACATGTTTGAAAACGCCTTTTTTAATAGATTTAGAATTGTTTTAGGAAATACATTTCCTTAAAAGAGAATTATTAAACTATTTTTGTTCTAATAATTCTTAAAAAAAAAGAATGACCTTTTAAAGATTATTTGTATTTTCCCTTATACATTTCCAGTTCTGCTTTGCTGTTCAGTCTGTTAAATTGTTTAATCTTCACATGTAGTTTTAGTGTGACATTCTGGGGCCTTGAAACAGAGGAGAAACAAGACGGATGGGTGTGAGAATGTATTCAGATCAAGAGAACCGGATATGTTCAAATACTGGGTTCTAACACAGTCCTACAGTCCTGCAGGCCCATAATGCTTTGGCTTTGTGCAGACCTGACGATGACACTAAATCCATTTAGACTAGTTGGGGATTCAGAACAGATGCAGCGATGGTAGACTCTTTAGGACCAGGACTGGGACAACCCAACTCAGGCCACAGATGGGACTTGACCTTGAGACGCAACCTCAAGGACTTGCTGGGAATTTGTGAAAAATGGTCATTTGTTTATTCCTAGTCTTCAGAACATCACTTTCAGGTCTAAAAATAACAGCTCTTTTTACAGATGTGAATGCAGGCACACCAAATGGCTGTATTATACAAGCAGTTCCGAGACATTGTATGATGATTCGTGACAATAAAATATTTATTTCTTTAGGTTTCACGGGGCTGCTGTAGTCTCTCCTGGCTACTTTTGGGCAAAGCATTAATTTACATAAAATATGAATTCACTTATAAGCTATACGATCAGAGACTTGAAGAGAAAAAGGAATTCAAGAGCTGTAACTCAAAAACATCCTTTAAAAAACTGTTCAACCCCTTCCTGCCATATGTTACCACATACCAGGACTCCGCTTAATTCAGCATCACCCTGAACAGAAAAAACAAAACAAAACACAAAATCATCTATTTTTGAAAATAATTGGAACTAAATTCAGGCAGGAAGGGGTTAAATATGTAGCTATTTGGAAAATGTGAGAGTAAACTGTGAGTTTTATTGTTGTGATTTTGTTTTATGTGTGAACATTTTTTGTTAAAACTATAGATAGTTTTTGTTCAAATTGAAGTAAAAACTTCACTGTTGTAAAAATGCAATTGATCTTTGTTTCAATTTCAAATGAAGCTTTGGCACATTTTCAATGACGATCTCCCGCACTTCCAGGTTTTCTAAGTTGTTACATCGCTCTTCACGCCGTCATCCATTGGGCCATTGGGTCATCTGCTCAGACCCTACCCGCCTAAAATTGTGGACTTATGTGAAACGCGAAAATGTACTTACATTCCTAAGAACTCTACTTATTGAAATGTAAATCAAGCACGAACAATAAGCCACAACTTCAGCCTACGCCTCTCCAGTGGAAACTTTTCTTTAGAATGGTGAATGAATGTGTGCAACTGTGCGACGTTTTACTGAAACAAACGTATAAAGCCTCAGCCACATAAACCTGTGTGGGTGCTGCGGGGTTTGGGGTTGTCTGGGCCCGTGAAGGGTCAAAGAGAGGAGCAGCTGCATCCTAAAGTGAGCGGAGGTGGGCCTTGCAGTTCCCTTGAGGCTCGTACGCCCACCTTAAGGGATGTCATGAAAATGGAACGTACCATTGTTGTGAGTGTTGTGTAGTATCCGAGTATATCATTGTGAAGTATCCGCATGGATAATGTAAGCGTGATGCAAAAGTGTTGCTGTGGTACGGTGCCTTTATGCCACACTCTAGTTGTTGGTAAGGTGCAACTATCTTCTGCACACCAGGGGATGCCCACTTATCACTTGAAGAGCACTACTGGGCTCTTCTATGCAGGATTTGGGAGGGGTTCATGAACGTAAAACCCTTATGTATTGTTCAAGTGTTAGCATGCTCATAGAAAAATGTGTGCATGAACATTTGGACTTTAGGTCTTCACCAAGTGTCCAACAAACTTGACATTATCCCCATACAGGTTTGTCCAAGCCCGTATCTACTTATACAGGTAGTTTAAACTGAGGCTTAAGGCTTGTTGGCATCTTTGGGTCAGGGTCTTGATCAACTGGACACCTTTACCCGTGAGGTTAACCAGAAAAAAAAAAACAGTTTAGACTTTTGAGCTTTAAGTTCAGACATGTTTGACTCTCCTCTGCCGTCGTCTTACCTGGATAGCTCTCCCCGGTCTCAGCACGTATGGTGATGTCACAGCCCTCTCCTTTGTCCCACATGTTCCTGATGTTCTCCAGAGTCTTTGCTGTCTCCTTTTCAGCTGAGGTCGTGACCCCTGACTTGGTCCTAACTCTCAGCCTCTCAAAGTTCAGATGCTGACATGCATCCAGCACCTCCTCCACACCCTCCTCCCCACCCGAATTCACCTCCCCACAATATGCAAACTCCAAAGCAGCTCTCATCCCAAGAGGAGTCAAGCAGTGAGAAGTTTCCTCAGCTTTAGACTGTGGTCTTTGCTTTGAGCTGAAAAACATTTGGGGTGTTTGGCTGGAAGCTGCAAGAGGCAGCCTGTGGGCCCGGAAGATGATTCCTTTGACGTTGAAGGTGCAGTCCAGCATTAACCCCTCCTCCCTGAAGACCTGGAGCTGGCTGAAGAGGCTTTGAGCGTGTGAGGGGAGCGTGTAGCAGAGGAGGTCTGAGTCTTTGGGGAGGAGGGCCGGCGTGGAGGCCTCAGAAGAAACAGTTGCTTCCGCACCACCTCTTTCCTCATGGAGATGAGGTCTGAAAGCGTCTTCCATTCTTTGCATCTCTGACTCAGACAATGAAAGAACACTACAGCAAAGGAGAGAATGTAGGCGGAGCCACGACCAAAGGATAACAGGAACGGTGAGGAGGAGCGGTGAGATAAAACCTTCTTGGAAGTGTTACACTGCTGTTCTTCACTGCAACATCACACACGAGTGAACTGACCCTCTGACCTGCTTGGTGAACCCTGAAACGACTTACACCCTGAAGTTGATGACCACGTTTGCCTTCATCCCTCAGCACACGCTCACTACCGTTACTCCTTCATTCTTCAGAAAGAAGACTCTTTGTCTCTATGACTCCTACCTTCCTTTCCCTCCGCCGGGTGGAACAAGTGACTTTGAGCCGGGCACAATGGCACTGTGGGCATGTGGGGGTGCTCCAAAGCAGGGATAATTATAGCCAGGCTCTTTCACTATGAAGATCACACTGTAAAAAGTTACCACATTTAAAAAAAAAAGGCTTTTGTTGGAACAAAAAAACAAACTTTTTTTTGTCCTAAGATCCAAAGTCTTCATCATTTGCAGACAACAGTTAGATTACCATGTGAAAATAACAATATAGATATATTTACTTTCTGTTGAAAGAATATCGGCCTTCAGTGGGTGCTGGCATGAGATGCCAGCATACTATTTTTACCACGGTCACTGAGAAGAGTTCAGAGGCCTGTTCCTGTTTCTTATTGATGGAGAAAACACTGCCGTCTGATGTGTTGTCAACACTTCTAAAGAGAAAGTAGGCTGAGTAAGAGCTGAGCTCCTGCTTTCAGATAAAACACCTAAAAACAACTTTTTAACTACAGTGATCACTCCTCTGACAAGCTCCAAGGGGTTTTCAAATAAATAAATAAGAGAAAGATGACAGCTGGAATTTAGCATGTCAGAGTGAAAAACATTGCACTTTCTTTCAGCTCTTTCCCCAGTCTTCAGGTGGTATTTATGGTTTTATTGTGTTTGAAAATCCTGAGGATGACTATACAAAGTGTTGGTGACCAAATCTCTGTGACGAAACCAGCATAGCTTAAATGGTAAACACCTTTCTTCTGTTTACTCCAAACTCTAATGCTGCACACACTTCCACTGTTGTGTGACAAAGGTTTACTTTTCCAGAGTACACTTCCAGAAACTGCAGAAGTGAAAATACTGGGGGCTTAAAGATAGTGGGTCTGTGTGCGCGTGTGTGTGTGTGTTTTTGGTGTGTATGGTGCAAGGGGGAGGGAGGAACATGAAGTGAAGGGGAGGAGATGTTTCTTTACCGCTACAGGTATAAATTACAAGGCTTTTGCACTTTGATCGCACATATTTCACTTGCTGGCAGCATCACATTGAGCTGTAAGTATATTTTTATTCTTTTCATTCGTTTTTTTCCTCTTTATTGAACTCTGGAGAACCCTTGTGGTCACAATAGGCTCTGGAATTTTTTTCATGCTTTTATTTTGAATTTTTTTTGGCTGTTGTTAATTGCTACTTGCCAAAATGAACAAACAAAAATGTGTTTAATGGACTTTGAAAGCCCTGAAGAAAGTGGTGGTTGGGTTCTCCAGGGTTAACTTAAAAGTACAAAATCCTGAAGGACATAAAAATGTACATATAAGCTGGTTTATTGAATCAAAATCTTTATAAAATTACTTCTCTTGTATTAAAGAAGCCTAAAAAGGCAAAAAGCTTGTTAGATTCAGCAGGAACATTTATCTATATGATGTCCTGCTTTATTTTAGTCTGTTTTCAGAATTGTAAAAGTTTCTAAAACTTAAAAAAAGTCTAAGCATATTAATGGTTATTTTAAATAGAATTATTATGCTCACAATGATTTTTGACAATAGTAAGCATCAGAGGATAAATATTTAGAACAAAGATGAGTGCAAAAATTACTGAGGAAGGATGTTTTCCAAAAGATGTGTGTGAATGCAACCGAAGCGGTTGTTTTTTTTTAGCAGATTTATCCTTATGTTGGTGATGAAAAAGTGAAACAGGAATAAAAGCGTGGTGTGTTCACAGGAGTTCAACACTCACAGATGGGGCAGATCCTCTCCAAGCAGAATGTTTTGCCTCGCACCGTCCGCTTCATGGCTCAGGAGGAAGGCCCTCCCAGAAACTCCCCACATCATTTCGACGGCAGGAATCCGAATCTGCGCACCAATCCCACTGTCATCGTCTCAGACGAGGACTCCAGGTTTGTCTTCAGCACCACACGGCTTTCAAACTAAAAAAAAAAAAAAAAGGACCAGGACCTGCTGATGAAGCGTTATGTTTTATGTCAACTTGTTAATGAATCATTTATACATTTGGATTGTTCACTCTAACAAACTTTTTATTTGAAAACTAGATCACCAAATGTGTCCAAAAATTATTATTATTTTTTTTTAAATCAATACAGAACTCTAATTAAAAAAATGGTGGAAAAAAATCTGCACAATTTGTTTTTCTGGATAACTGAGTTGTTTGTTCAGATGATCTTATAGGATAAGAATAAGAAAAAACTTCCACCAAGAAAGTGAGGAAGTGAGGGCTTCTATTATGTAATAGAAAATTAGAAAGCTTCAGGTAACATTAAATAGCTTTCTCAGCGCCCCTCTTTAACTGCATCATTCGTAAACGATGGTGAAACGGTGGAAAAGGTCATTTTTGAGACAAACATTGGAGGGAACGAGCCTCAAAAACATTCCCAGTTTAGGGATGAAGAAATGCTTTAGTTTGCTTCATTATATCCAACTTTTAAAGTTTTAGAGGAATAAATCTCTTTATCAGCCTCAGCAAAAACGTCTACCTTAGGGATACAACGATTCAAACATCAATTTTTGGGTCACGTTTTTTTTTGGTCGATATCTGATTTGTGTAAAACAAACCAACAAAAAATGAGTGGAAAAATGATTTTTCATTCACTAATAATCAAGTAACTATAAAGAAAAGCCATTCAGTGTATTTATATTAAGTCTGGTCTAAAGTAAAAAAACAAAAAAAATGAAATTCTTCTTAAATTCAGTTCAAAAATTGCTTTCCACGCGATTTGGTTTAATGGTGAAACATACGGTTTGATTTTACACGGAGAATTGAGGTGTCCCTACTCAACAGTAAATCCTTATGAATTCAAGGCACAATGAAGGCACAACCAAATACGAGCAACAGCCATTGTGTGGATGATCCTGTTTGTATGTGTACGACCACAGCGGAGAACGGAACCACAGCACTTTTAACAAATGAAGACGAGGAAGATGAGGCTGACAATCACTTCTGCTGTCACAGAAATAATGAGATTTCCTTAATCTTTCAGGCAAAGAAGATGTGACAACAGCCCAAGTTCTGCAAGCAGCAGGACCTTTTACAAAGAGACAGCCGACTTTAGAGACAAACAAATTCTTTGATTAAAGTCAGACTTGCTGTGACCTAAAACCAGCATGAAGCTGATGACTGAGTCGACTGAAGCTTTGAAAAGTTTTTAAGAAAGATTGCTTTCACCTTTGAACTTAGGATAATTGCCAAATAACTTAAAGCATGTTTGTCAAATTTCATCTAAGATGTAATTTTATTCTCCACCCCATACAAAAGAAAAAAATACAATGCTCCAATCACATCAATGGATGGGCTTGGACATTTCTATTTTTGAACTCCACCTTTTACTACAGTATGTAGATCAGATTTGGTGAGTCACCGCAAGACATGTTTTGAAGAGAGTTTGGAGTTTTTTTCAGAAAACCAAATAAAAAAACTCTGATAATTATCCTTGCAATCCTTACATCATCATTCAGACAATCATCCACATATCAGGCTTAGTTATGCACATGAACCAAACTCTTTTACACTTTAACACAAAGTTCAGTGAAAGACATCTTTGCTCTCCCTGACTGAGTTGAATTACTCAAAAGCTGAAAAATGATGATTCACGTTTCATATGTGGCAGATTCACCCCCCACACAGCACAGTGTTACAAAGTAGTGCAGTCATTTTAACTTTCAAAGTTTCATTACATTGTTGTAATTTAACAAAAAATAAAAAGTCAATATGCTTTTTAATTAAAAAAAAAAAAATCATTAAATCAAACTGACTGTTGGTTAATTAAGGTGCTAATCACGAGTCCATTTAGCAATAGACAGGTAAACAGCCCAGGGTGAGCCCCACCAAGGCTGAAGCCTTCAGTAACAGGATAGGCTCCAGCATCCTCGGACAAGGACATGTATGGATCAACTGTTGACAGCTGAATAGAATCATGGGAAAATCAGACTCACAGATTGGTTCTGAGGTTACATTTCTGCAGTGATGAAGGGACGTATAAATCTGACTGACAGCTGCAGTCATTCTCTCCATTCAGCAGTGCCGTCACTCACAGGTTGTTTTTGAAAAGTTTGAACATATCACTGGTTCACAGTGTCGGTAAATGTTGTTCTCATGCCATAAAAGAGTAGACGACGAACCTTGTTTTTCTTCAGGTCTGGTTTGTCTGCCTGAATTTGATTTTTTTCACCATCTGAGTCTGTGCTCCACTGTCCTCACATGTTTGAGTTTGTGATTCGAGGTGAGTTTGTTTTTGACAGCAGCACAGTTGAACGACGGGGCTCCAGGGCAGAGCTGCGCCGCTCCTCCCTCTACAGCACCATCGACCTGGTCCCTCAGCTAGAGCATTATGCCAGCTCCATACCACGCCAGCAAGTGAGGAGCAGACCCTCCCTGGAGGTGCTGAGAAAGGCCTTTGAGGTGAGCTACAAGGACCCCCAGCTCAGACTAATCCATCTTTAAGTTCAGTTTAAATATTTATATAGCTAGAAATGATACTAGTTTGTATTATTACCAGTATGTTGGTCTTGGTGAAGATAAATCCCCCTAAAAAAGACTCTGGAAAGACTGAAGATTAAACTGGTTTAATCCATCTATTGCTGAATTTTATGAACTTTGATGTTGTGCTTTTGTCAGGATGTGGAAGTCAGCGTGGACGGTGAATCCACTCTAGGCCCTGTAGGCCTCCCAGTGCCAGAAAATGAAAACGAGGAGTCTCAGGACCCCAAGGAGAAGGCTCCGGTTCGGTTTGGCTGGATAGTTGGAGTGATGGTGAGCATAGCTTTCAACATATCAGCTATATCAGATGAGTATAGCTGCCAATGAATTATCACTCAGGTTCTAATCAAACTCTCAGGTGCGCTGCATGCTGAATATTTGGGGGGTCATCCTGTTCCTCCGCTTGTCATGGATCACCTCGCAGGCGGGTGTTGGTGAGTCATTCCTCCATTCATTCTTTGCTCGCTCAGACTCCAGCTGCCTTTACTTCTGCACTCTTATCTGCACTGATTAACTTGTTGGTTGATAAAGCTCAATGCGCTGTTATCAACAGTAGAAACTGGAAATCTGAGAAATGGAATTTGAAAGAGATGTTCTTTTAGCTGAACAAAAGGTTGACAAACTCCATAAAAAGGAGACGAAAGGAAAGCAGACTGAACCTTATTAAACATTAAAAGGAAGCGGTCAATGGGGGAGGGGGCTGCTTAGAAAAAAACGTCTGTGTGATAATCTTGGATCTTTACACAAAACTCTTGAACATGCATTTAGCCGATGGTCTTCACACTACACATGCAGGCAGGGGCTTCTTTTTCTTTTTCTGCTGTGTACTAACACATGCCAGCCACCTACAGTTGGAAGAGGCTTGGTGCGAAATGTCAATGCGGTGCAAATCTTGTGAATCTTGCTCCAGGCTTTTCCTTTCACAGCTCTATTCCAGACTTGGGGACATATAATTCAGTTCGAGCATAAACTGCTATTATTGACTTCTCCTCCATGATCAATTTTCAAATAGTCGGCATTTGGCCATTCCCAAATCCCAAGTCCCTGATTGGTTAAACCTGGTTTAAACTGCAATGAGCATTCATTGGCCACACCTTTTGTCCGTAGAGTCTGAAAACAATCATGAGTTTTGAACCCCAAAATATAACTTTTTATTGCTTGATCGCGGATTGCGAGGGGGGTATGAACGAAGCATAAGATACGAGAAAAAAAGAAAGTTTCAAAAGGTTTGGCTTTTGGAAACGTGGAAGAGACTGAAAAATCTGGCTCTGACCTCATGCTTGACAAAATGTGTTTGGAAATGTTTGTTTTGTGTTCTTCTCCTTGATGACTGAGGCAGATTGATCCATTTTTCATGCTTACTTACCCTTTATCAAAGGGAATATCCTGTCAGTGTGAGTATTTGTGGCATCAATGGTACCGAGAGACTACCCAGAAAAACGAGCTCAAACCAAAAGGGTGGAGACTGGACCCACTACCCTGGAGAGTCTCTACTTACAAATGTGAATAGTTTGAATTGTAATGTTAATATTTTAGATTTGTCCTTTAAGTAAGAAATGTATTGTAAAAACGTGGAGATCTATTTTGGGGCTCCTCAAAAAAAAAAAAAAACACTTTTTTGGGATTTGAAGGCTCCGAGTATAATTCTTAATGTTTGGGTGAAATTCGAAGTAGTTTTTTGTGGTTGCAGGAACTCTGGTTTGTCTGATGGTTTCTTTTTTTGTCCTGCCAGTGCTGACGTGTGTGATCATCCTCATGTCTGTGGTGGTGACCTCTGTGACGGCACTCTCCATCTCTGCCATCGCCACCAATGGCAGGGTGGTTTCAGGTTAGTTTCTTCTCCACCTCCATGCGCAACACATTTCAGCTCTTTCTTGTTCTTTATGACTGTGGTTGATTCAAACATTTCATGAAGTTTCATAGTATTTGGATCCATTTTGATGTGACAGCATTTTTTGGGTACTAAAAGCTTTGATGATGTTTAATTTATTTTTTCAGGAGGAGCATATTTCATGATCTCCCGAACTCTGGGTCCAGAGATCGGAGGACCGATCGGGATGGTCTTCTCCTTCGCTAATGCCCTTGCCTGTGCGCTCAACACTGTTGGCTTTGCAGAAGTGGTTCGTGATCTGATGCAGGTACACATCTTTTTATTAAATATTGGAAATCTAAAATGGTAACTCATCCTTGAGCAGCCATTCATGTGATTATCTTTCCTTAAAGAGTCACCATAGTGACCTTTTTCTGCACCTTAGTGATATTTCTCTTCAACTTCTAAAACCTTTTTACCTAATAATAAATCAAATGTTTTTTATGTGAAAATGTAATGTTGCTGACTATTGTTAAATTTAAACAGTTTTTAAATTTCTTGAATGTTTGAAAATGGAGCCAAACTCACAACAAAGAAGGAAATTGGAGCCAAAGCAAACACTTTTTGAAAGTCTCTTATCTGTTCCCAGTCATCAGCCTTTTTCTCACAGTCTTGTTTTTTTTTTGCATTCCACTAGAAGATCCAAATGTGCATGGAGTACAAAGTTACTGCGCAATCTTTCATTATGCGTTACGTCTGTGTGACAGGAGTTTAACGTCATCATGGTTGATCCAGTCAACGACGTTCGCATTGTGGGCGTAATCACTGTGACTGGCCTTCTGCTCATCTCTCTGGCTGGAATGGAGTGGGAGTCCAAAGTAAGAAGATCCAAACACTTTCATCATTTTGATCACAATTCTAACATGTTACCTTTTTCTTCAAATTATGTAGCATTCATCCTTCCTGTTTGTTTATTCGATTATTTTCATTTGTCTCAATCTCAGACACAGATTTTATTCTTCTTGGTTCTGTTGGTATCCTTTGCCAATTACTTTGTGGGAACAGTCATTCCTCCAAAAATTGAACAACAAGCTGTCGGGATCTTTGGATACAGAGGTAAAGCATTAGTCATTGGAATATTTGAAGTAGCCTACAACAAAAATATATCAGGTGCACGATTTGGAAAATAAATTCCAAATAAAGGAAAAAAAGAACTTGCTGAGCGGAAAAGACAGAGAGCTGCTTAAATGCTTTGGGATCCAGTTGCACTGAATGATCAATCAGTGAAATCTGGAGAGTGAGCATGTATGGGAAGCCATGAGGACCAAAGGCCCACAGATCCTGATAATCACAGATGTGAAACAACCAACACATTTTCAAAAACATGATTAAATAGCATTTATGGAGACCAGCATGACTTAATAGTTTTTGCAGAAAATCCCATTTTGAATTGCATGATTGTTATTAGAAAAGTACGACAGGAAAACAGAAGATCCCTATAAATACCTAGATAAAAAATTTAAAAAAATCATTAAAATTTTTTAATTTTAAGCCGTTTTGACCATTAAATGAGATCACAGCTGCCTGATTTCCCAATCTTTTAATTCATAATTCCCTTGAAAAAAAGTTTCAAATCCCAGATTACACAAATTGGTGAGATGGAGAACTGTTCAGAAGTGAACTGCCTTTTATTAACGACGCCCCCCCCCCCCGTCACCAAAAACAAACTCAAAAAAAAAAAAAAAGATGTTGGATGAAAAACATGTTGACGTAGCTCGGCATCTTTGTTGGATGGCTCTGGATGCCTCAATGGGGAGGTGATTTGGACATATCCAGCAGAATAAGGCTCAGTGATAGACCCAGTATGCTCTTTATGGTCTAATTCTCCTTGCCTCCATGGTAATATTTTATGGATGGATGGATGGATGGAAGGATTGAACCATCTAGATTGTTACTGGTTTATCATGATAGGAAACAGTTTCAGGCTCCACTGTTTTGGACGAGCCAAGCTTTGTGCTTTGTTTTCAAGCATCAATTGAGTATTATTTGCAGATAACAAGCATGAGTGTACCCATAAAATGATTTTTTTCTTTTTTTTACCGTTTCTGTCCTGCTTACAGGAGATATTTTTGTAGAAAACCTGACACCAAACTGGAGAGGGCCTCAAGGAAGCTTCTTCCAGATGTTTGCCATTTTCTTTCCATCTGCCATTGGAATCTTGTCTGGAGCTAACATCTCTGGAGATCTTAAAGTAGGAAGAGAGGAACATAGCTAAAATCAGGATTTTTCTACTTAAAACTGGTGAACACAAAATCAAGATCTTCAATGACTCTCCTTGCAGGACCCAGCCGTCGCCATTCCCAAAGGAACACTAATGGCCATTTTTTGGACAACAGTTAGTTATCTAGGGATCACTGTAACTGTTGGTGAGTTGAATGTTAGATGTTAGACACCATATAGAGGACTGGTATCCATTCTAAATTTTCTTTAATATTTAACTAATATTATGTTTTGAAAGCAAGTAAGACATAAATCCATTCATCTAATATGTTTTCTCTGGCACATATTCCTCCAGGAGCATGTGTGGTGCGAGACGCCTCCGGAAACATGAGCGACATAATCACTGGAAACAGCACTGATGGTTGTGTCGGTCTGACATGCAACCTGGGCTGGAACTTCACTGACTGCATCCAGTCCCATTCCTGTCAGTTTGGGCTGGCCAACAGTGTGAAGGTGACCTGAACAGGAATACATAGCACAGGGAATGACCATAATGACACCAAGAAAACTGACCTGAAATTCCACATAAAGCAAAGGAAAATGTCACACAAAGCAAACAAAGCAAACAAACAGGAAGTGTGTAAGACACTCGCTTCTAGTATTGCTGAGAGTCAAGAGTCAAGCTGTGCACAAGAAGCACACAACCCCTCTGTGTAACTTTTTGACACTTTAGGTGTCCCCAACTCGTTGTTTTTTGAAACACCGGCTGTTCTGATTAAATCAGGGGTCCATTCATTTTGATGGATGCTGTACCGAATGCGTAGCAAACCTCGGGATGCGTCCAGTACCAGTACCCAAGCCCGGTCAGCTTCTGAAACCGGTATTGCGTCCTGAACCAGTACCGGTACCAATCACGTCTGGTACCTGTGTCTGGTACCTGTGTCTGGTATCAGGTTAAGGTTAGGGTTGGGGTACCTGGTTGAGGTTTGGGTTAGGGTACTGGCGCAGTCTGGTACCGCACCGGTACCGGTTTGCGGCCAGGAGGTTGGGGAGCTTTGGTATAATTGGATGAGACAGCATGTGAAAAAAACAACACCGTCAAGCGTCAATTTTGACACAGAGGGGTCCTTATCCATACGTGAAAATGTGACGACTTGGGGGTGAGAGTGGGTTGGTGTCTCCCATACAGGACTAGAAAACCCCCAGCTCTTGATCTTTTAAATGATGCTAAATCCGTAAATCTGTTGGTATTTTAAGACCACTAGTTCTGGTTTATATGACCTTGTAGTAACTTAAAAAAAAGACTGCTTCATACCCCTTATTCCTAATAAAGAATGTTCCACCCAGGTTCTGGGACAGGTTTCTGGGTTCTACTACCTCATCACTGCTGGGGTCTTCGCTGCCAGTTTGTCATCTGCTCTTGGGTTTCTCGTCTCTGCTCCAAAAGTGTTTCAGGTGAGACGACAATTAAGGAAAAATCGCAAAAAAATTCACAAACATCATTTGAGAGAATTTTGTCCTTCTGTCAACAAGACAGAGTCAGTGCATTAGTCAGATGGTAAATTTGCTCAATTCTAATGAGTTCTAACTCTTTTCCCTTCTGCTTTCTTTCAGTGTCTGTGCAATGACAAAATATACCCGTATATTATATTCTTTGCAAAGGGTTATGGGAAAAATAATGAGCCTCTTCGGGCCTACGTTCTCTGCTACCTGATTGCGGTGGCTTTCATCCTAATTGGTGCGTCTTACTTGGAGTCTTTGTCGCTACCTGTCCAGATAGGTTTATTGAAAGTGTTGTTGCTTTTGTTCCTGTTTGTATCAACAGCTGAACTGAACACCATTGCAGCCTTGATCTCAAACTTCTTCTTGTGCTCCTACTGTCTGATAAACTTCAGCTGCTTTCACGCCTCCATCACGAACTCCCCAGGTAAAAGACATAATCCACCTTCATTGTAACTGTGTGGTTTACAGTGTGTTATAGCATGCCAACTAAAGTGAATATTTGGGTGTATTCAGACTGAACACATTTGGTTTGCTTAAAGTGAACACAGAGTTCATTTTCCCTGATAATACAGAACTCATTTTCAGTCTGAAAACACTCAAGCTGAGCCGGAACCGCTCTTAGACCCATCTTTTGCAGTTGTCTCAGTTCATTTCCAATTGGACTGTGCTCCAGTTTGCTCTGAGTTTCCTCAGTCTGAATAGGTTCTGTGCTTAGAGTGGAACAACTAGACCAGAGTAGCGGAGCAACAATGAGACACAGCAACTCATTGAATGCAAGCTCATTAAAACGCCTTGCAGCATGCATCCGCCATACCAAAGTAGCAGTATAAAGTGCTGTACCTGACATTGATACAGACGTTCAAAATTGTTCCGCGAAATACAAAGTTTGAATCTGTGAACTATACCGACAAGATATGCAAAGCGTTGTACTTCCATTATACTTTCTCTTGCTGCTTTGCCCCGCCTTCATAAATCCTGGCCAATGACTGAAGAGATCTTTAGTCACGTGGTTTTGTTTACAAGCTTTGGTTCAAAACAGAAATGTCTGTTTGATGGCAGTCTGAATACAGACAAAATGTATGATGCAGGACTTGATCCTAAGCGGACTCGGTCCAGAAAAACAGACTCTTCTGGTCTGCCTTTTAATTTCACCACAATGCTCTAAGGTAGTCCTGGTGTTTCCATGGATTGAACTTCAGTTTTTGCCTTGATTGAAGTGAAAAACTCCAGTGTGGTTTTCTTTTTTTTCCTGTAGGATGGAGGCCGTCATTTCACTACTACAGCAAGTGGACGGCTCTGTTCGGCGCTGTGATCTCTGTGGTCCTGATGTTTCTGTTCACATGGTGGGCCGCTCTGGTCACTTTCTGCATCATCTTCTTCCTGTTTGGATACGTCAACTACAACAAACCAAGTACGCACTTTAAGAGTATTTTTAGAGTACTTTTTGTGGTCACAATACCTTTGATCATAACATAGAATGCAAACATTGATATATGGGAGTATGGTAATGATGATAATAGTGGTGATAACCAAATTATTGGTAAATCGTGAATGGTGAGTGTTGAATGTGTCAATAATGTATGAAAAGCATAAGGGATAGGCTTAAATAAGCTTGCTTTCTGCCCACTCCATTTGAAGTGGACGACAAGCCCCAAGCTCTAACAAGCCAAAACTGTTTTGTTAGAAATATTTTTGATCAATTCCATGTCTTTGTTTTGTTATTTTGTTGTTTAAGCTCTGTTAAGAATTTTTTTTTGTCTTCACTTTTGTAATTTGCGAGTCAGAAATAAATAATTTAAAAAGGAGACCAGTATTTACTGATTTTTTTTACTGAAGTTTTTGTCTCTGTTAAATCTTGTATCAATAAAATGTATGTATTTATTGGATTTTGCATTTTTCCCCAGAGATAAACTGGGGTTCATCAGTTCAAGCAGGCACATACAACATGGCTCTGTCGTACTCCGTCTCTCTGACCAATGTGGAGGATCATGTGAAGAACTTTAGGTGAGTCTCTGCACAAATCCTGTAAAACTGATAGTAAATGTAATAGATATAGTTTCTCATGTTTACATTTTATATATTTTTGGGTTCATTTAACCTTTTTCTTAGGCCTCAGTGTCTGGTCTTGACTGGACCGCCAAACCAGCGACCTGCTCTGGTTGATTTTGTCGGTTGCTTCACAAAACACATCAGCCTCATGATCTGCGGAGACATCATCATGGTTTGTTTGCTCATCCTTTAATGGTGTCCTCACACCTTTTTATGCTCATTTGGGTATATTTACTGTGATGTGTTTGATCCATATTTCTTCTGACACCTGTGGAAGTTCAAATAAATTCTGAACCAGTCCAGAGAACTCTGGTTCTCTTGTCATTTAATGGTGAGACAGAGATTTTTGATAAACGAGGGACAGTGATGTGTTTTGGTCCATTCCAGACTTGCTTCTCTCCTGACACAGATGTGTTTGAAGAAAACCAAACCAAATGAAGACGATAAACATACCAGCACTACTGCTTTGTGTAACTGTGCCAAAGAGCTTTTTAAGAGTTTTTCTGCTTCTATAGTTTGTCTTTCCTTTGAGTTTATTTCTTTAAATAAGAAAATTCTGACCCGATCAGGAGCAGGACAGAAAGACTCGACCAAACAACACCACAGACGTGCTGGTGAAGTGGCTTAACAAGAGGAAGGTGCGATCCTTCTATACTCCTTTCACCGGGGACAACCTGAGAACTGGAGCTCATCATCTGTTACAGGTACAGCCAGAAAGTGGTGTGTTTGAGGAGAAGTAGTTCAAGGTCTTTCCACTTAGCATCCATCATCATCATCATCATCATCATCTCTCATTTCTCAATGTTTTTCACATGTAAAGTGAATAACTGGTAATAATGGTCTTTGTGAGACTGATTTAGACTGAACCAGTCTGATGTGAGGGTTTTATAATCCTCAATGCTTCACATTGAACCAGATGTTCTGGAAGTTTCTTTTTTTTTATCTCTTTTGTGTGTTAAAGGCATCTGGACTTGGCAAGTTAAAACCCAACACTCTGGTTCTGGGCTTTAAGGCAAACTGGAGGGACAGCGCTCCAGATACCATCGAGGATTATATTAACACTATTTAGTGAGTCTTTCAAAGCAAAAAATAAATGAAAACTGTCAATAATATGAAATGTATTTGGCTGTAATATTTTCTATTAAAAAGAATACAATTGTTCATTATTACAGAAATCATTTTATGAGAAATGAACTATTTTAAGTCTGACTTTTAAAATGATTGTTATCGCTTCCTGCTCTCCAGTGACTCCTTTGACTCCAATTACTGTTTGTGCATCTTGAGGATGATGGACGGCCTGGACGTCACTGCAGACTTGGATTTTCAAGGTGATGCTCTGAAAACATTTCATCAGAACTTTGATCTAAAAACACAGAGAACAGAAGCTGATGATGTTTATGTTCAGTGAACGATGGCTTTGAAGCCGATGAACCTGAAGAACCTGTGGAACATGATGACCAGCAGAGTAACGATGAAGACCCAGGTGAGAGCTGACTCCTCCCACTCACCAGGTTATTAGACTGTCTCAGGCTGCATATCTGTGGATGGATTTAAGGATATAAAGAGATTCCAGAGGTTGGAAACATAACTGATGAATGTTGGGATAAACTCTGAAGAGTGAGAATTTAGAAACGCTCCATTGGACCCAACACAGTGTCAGAGCTTTCCTCTATTGCAGCTGCTGATATGTCTGATGAAGACAACAGTGATCAGATCAAGACTGTGTTCCAGAACGATCAGGGCAAAAAGACCGTTGATGTCTACTGGATAGCTGATGATGGAGGTGAGTCTGACAGGGATCCAGCCTGAGTTAAGAGTTGTCAAGCTTTCACACATTCCCCACACAGGAATACGTTTGATTTCAGTTTGAAGATGTTTCTTCTCATTTTAAGGTCTGACTTTACTGGTGCCCTACCTGCTGACCAGGAGGAAGCGCTGGCACCGCTGCCAGGTCAGAGTCTTCATTGTGGGAGACGAACAAAACGAGGAGGAGGGCCGCAAGGAGTAAGTTCTCCTGTTCATAATCGCTGGCAGTTTGTTGGAAAAATGAGAAAAACACTTGGGAAGGTGCTTGAGTTTCATTGAGTCATTTGTCATGGTGCCTTGCACAGCAAAACCAAAAGAAGAAAATGTTTTTTCTACAACAGTAACTGAACATACTTGAAATTCCTGCATTTTAAGAAACACAGATAATAACATCTGGAGGAGATAGATGGAAAAGACAACAACAAAAACATTGAAACATCTCATTTTCTTCTGATTTTTGAACTACTCTACATCGATACTTCCTCTCCAGTACTGTGTTCTGTGAACTTAGTCCATTATTTGTAAAGTGGACCTGACATGATCTGATGTTTTTCTCAGGATGATCGCTCTGTTGAGGCGTTTCCGTCTGGATGTTAATGATGTTATCGTCATGACGGACAGCGAGAAGCGTCCACAAGCTAAGAGGTGTGTCACACTGACATACAAACAAAATCAGACGCATTTCAAGATTCACCTAAAGCTACAAAAATGGATTCATTTTTGTCCTAAAGTGGTCAAACATTTAGACATTCACATAAATACTAACATGTTGATATGATTCATCAGCTACCTTGTTCAAAGGAAATTGTCTTCTTCTATCTGGTGCTTTTGTTGTCCAGTTTGTCCCGGTTTATGGACAGCGTCGCCCCCTTCAGGCTGTATGACGAACAGCAGGAAGGCGTTTCAGTGCAGGAGCTGAGACAGAACGCCCCGTGGAAAATATCTGACAAAGAGTTTGAGGTGTTCAGGCTTAAGGTGTGTTTGTCTGAGTCCAAAGTTAGCGTGTGCATGTCACTCTCATGCATGTTCTTACTTTTTTTGAGCCACTTCCTTCACTCTTCTTCTCCTTCTGCAGTCTGAGAGGAAGATCAGGCTGAATGAAATCATCCGTAAAAACTCTCAGCACACTGCTCTGGTGCTCGTGTGAGTTTACAGTTTACTGAACACAAAGTAAAATTCACATACAGAGAGAAATGACAAGTTAAGGAGTCAAACTTTTGTTTACATGTCAACAGAAAGTCCTTGTTGTTGATGGAAATGTGTTTTCAGGAGCCTCCCTGTGCCGCACAGAGACTGCCCCAGCGCTCTGTACATGGCCTGGCTGGACACTCTGACCTGCGGCCTTCACTGCCCCGCCGTGCTCATACGAGGAAACCAGCAGAACGTCCTGACTTTCTACTGCCAGTAAACCCTGAGGGGAACCCAGTTCTGAAAGAGCATGTGACTAGAACAAAACTGAGGTCCTGAGAAGAGCCAGAGACATGAGAGCAGCAGCTGCATGATCAGAACTAAAGGATTTGAAGAGCTACAGACTTTTGCAATCCTATTGGACACAAAAGAAGAAAACTCAGTTTGTTGAGCTTTGTTTTCATGATAACCCTATTAGTCATCAAAATAATGAGTCAGGGATTTTGGGGATGCTGTTCAGACAAAAGAGATCATGATGATGGATCCATCCAACACTGACAGCTGTCAGTAGAGCGTCATCAGAGAGTTGGTGCTCCACTTGATCCAAAGACGCTGGTCCTTGCTGTTCACAGCTCTGCCCACGAAAGTATTTGGTAATTACAGAAGTCCATCATGGATCCCGTGTTGTTATCATGATCTTGGAAGCAAGCCAGAAGAAAGCTTCCTAGATATAGAATTTTATTAGTATTCTTTTTTCAGTTAGAAAAGACGAAAGAAAATGTTTATTATGGGTACAATTCTTTGCACTTCAACTCCAGGAGAAGTAGCACAGAGCTACTGAGGAATTATTCCAGTGAACTGGAGGATGTTCTTAGTCCAAAGAAGACTTTGACCTAACGTTGCATGACAATCTGCAATAATCTGCAGATAATCGCATAAAAAGGTCATTTTTGGCATGAACTGATAAAAAGTAGTTCTGTAGATGTAGTTCTGTTTTGAATACACGACAAGAATCTCTAGCAGTGCATTGGTGTACCTGAAACAACCTCAGTGGAAGGAGTTGTTCTGAAGTCACAGAAAACATGTTTCTCTATTTTTTCTGCAACCAGGAGAGATCTTTCTATGTAATACAAAACATAAAGCAAGATTCATGGAAGAACACCTCCAACAAAAATATGGAAAAGTCTCTTGAAAAGTCAAACTCGTGAGGTGGACTCAGGACAGATGATTTGTTGAAAGAAGCTTGAGTTCCAGGAGAAAGTTTGCATGACACCAAAGGCCAGGGAGACGTTTCTGAAACGTCAAAGAAAGGTTGTTCCCCTGTTGTAATAGAGATAAACTCATGTTTAGGATAGGATGGCAAGGACCATAGACATTCCTTCAATGTGCACCATTGGAATCTGCATGATAAAAATTAAACCGAAAGCAGGACAGGCACATTGACTGGACTTTGCTCCTCCTACTTCAATAATGTTTCAAAAATGAGCAGTTGAGCCGAAAAAAAAGTAAACTTACAAACTTCTAGATTCTACTTTCAGGTCATTCCACACAAATATTTTAAACAGAAACCACATCAATCACATATAGAAAGTTTTTGTTACTAGTTGGTGCATTTTGGAATAAAATTGAACTTTCTAACACTGGAGTGAGAGGGAAATGGATTCTTTAGACACCAGCCTCTAATGGTCATTTGAGGTATTACAAAATGTTTTTTTGTTGTTGCTTTTATTTGCATTCAACAAAGTCAAGATTAGGTTTTGAAACCTAGAAAATGTTTATGACAGAACCAAACATCTGAGGAAACAATGGTCTAATTTTCTGATTTCCTGGATTCAGGGACGTCCATCAGTTAAGAAATTTCTGGATAAATGTCAATTCACTATGTATCTTAATTATAATTCTGTAAACTTTTGTCTATTGGCACAAATGTCAGATTATCTGAATTAATTGACTTGAAGTGTGACACAAAAAAAATGATTTTTCTTGAGAAACTGTAGCCACTCAAATGTGCAGCCAATCAAATATGTCATCATCCGCAAGTTTGACTGTTTTTATGAGCTTTTATTGCAGATCTGTCACATTATTGTAACTCCTGAGGGAAGTCAGAGTTTTGTTTATTCCAGCACTTCTTTACTTTTTGTGAGATGCCAGATTTCTTTTGAATTTTTCCCGTCTTTTTCTTCACTTTGCTTTAGTACTTTATACATATGTGGAAGCATCACAATTCCTGTGAGAGAAAACGTCTATTTTCTTATAAACTTGTGACTCTAAAGCAGGGATGGGCAACTCCAGGCCTCAAGGGCCGCATTCCTGCATGTTTTCCAACATACCATGCTCTAATTGGCTGGACACACCTGAACCAGGCAATCAGTCATGAGTAGGGCTTGGATATCTGGAAATCATGCAGACACTGCGGCCCTCGAGGCCTGGAGTTGCCCATCCCTGCTCTAAAGTCACATCAATGTTGCTTTGGGACTCCATTGATGCTAAAATGACTCAAGATTCTACTCTTGATTTAACGGGAAAAAAAAAGAAAGAAATGGAAATTCTCTACCCTTTGTCTTATGTCAATCTGTAAACTATACTTTACTGTAAATTAATGTCAATCTCCTGTGAGAACAATGTGGTTTTAAAACAAGGCTGTAAAGTATGTAAAACTGTAAAACAGAAGTTGATTTTCTGATGATCTTCGTTTTTTTTCTCATTAAAAACTGTGAATTAATTGTTTTATATGAAATACATGGATGACTTGTCATCTATAGTGTTTAAATCTTTCAGTAGATATTTTTTCAGACAGATTAATATTTTTGAAGAGATTCTGTGTTTTTACAGAGATGTTACAACAGGGCACCGAGGTGTTTTTTTTTAAAGAAAAAAAATGCAGTCAGTTATCAAGAGAAATGTTGAAGAAATGGGTAAACAGCTAGGGGCTTACTAGTAAGCCCACACCATTCCGCCGCCTCTCACCATGAGCACATGACCACATGCACTTTAATGTCATGGTGGATTTTATTTTTTGCAAGGGTTTAACAATTTGCTCT
>BSAI01000105.1:2566802-2577182 GCA_036245035.1 Adrianichthys oophorus
GGACCTCATGGGTTGCCCACATGAAGGAGAGATCCTCAACTCCGGACGGACAAGTGATGTGCTAAAACCATTAAAGAAAAGTGAGCTTAATTAATTCTATAACTACATGGTTGAATAACAAGTATATGTCTAATAAACAAACACGTCTAGATAAACAGCTTCAAGTTAAGATAACAGCTAAGTATTAAATAAACAAAGACATGTTTGAATAGTGTAGCAGATGGACTTCATCCATCTGGAGTAGTGGAACAGCTGGGGTTGCTGGAAGAGCCAGGCGAGGTCACGGCCAAAGACAGGAGCACAGATGATTCACCTGGAATCAGAAATCTCTCCCGCTCCCCCGTAGTGGAGTGGGAAAGAGGGACAACATGTGACTTGCAAAAAAAGATCATAAAAGTTTCAGTCCCTGAAGCCGCCATGATAAGGTTTAGACCAGGCAAGAGCAACGGAGTACAGAAGATTTAATGGCAAATTTAATTTTGTAATATAGCTATGTATATATTAACATTAAACACAATTCGTTTTTCATGTTAAATGAGTTGTCAATTGTGGTTTGATGTTTGCTGCAGCTGTTAATACAGTGGGAGGAGACTTTCACATGCAGAGTTTGTTTGTACAATAAGTATATGTAGTTATGGTGAGTTCTATATGAATGATCTATTTATGATGGAAGTGCTCCATAAAATAGTGTTCACTTTGTCAGGAGGCAACGCTCTGTCTCCCCCTCTGGTCATTGGTGACGCCATCACCTGAATACTGACTGCAGCCATCTCCACACCTGATCCTCATCATCTCATCAGCCACCAAGATATTTTAGCACTGCTCAGACAAACACTCTTGCCCGTGTCATTCTGCCAGCATACAGAGCATTCTAATCTGCTCTGACCACCTGTTACCTGACCCTGCTGCATTCCTGAATCTGTTTCATTCCTGACTCTGCTCCTTTCCGCCTGCCCTGACCTTCTGCCTAATTCTAGACTCCGATTTAGCTCTGTGGACTTGTAGTGCAGCCTGGCTGCTTCCTGCCTGCCTTTCATTAATTAACCTGCTGCAAGTGGAACTGGCTGTCCGCCCGTTTCTGTGACATGTATATGAAAGGATGGTGTTAGAGACATAAAATAGTTTAAATTAACTAGGTTTTGGGGGAGAAAAACTGAAGGCTAAGCTCCAAAATTCACTGGCTAGATCTGACCCAACCTTTTGTCGTGCATTCCGACTAGTTGGCTTTCAACTAGCCTAAGGTAAGGGGCAGCCAGCTTGCTCACAAACCATTTGTAGTGTCAGGCAAAAGCCAGAAACAACCATAGCCATGAGACGGACAGCGGAGGCTGCTAATTGGCTGCCGCTGAGGCACCTGCCTTCGACTGGTACCCAAACCACATTGTACCAACCTATTTTGAGATCTCTTGCAGTGGGGCCCACGGGAGAGTGATCCTACGTCCTACCTTTGGGCTGGGCCCGACCAGGCCCGTGAGAGGAACCCCAGCCACCAGGCGCTTGCCTGAGAGCTCCAATCCAAGGCCGAACTCTAGGTGAGGCCCCAGTGACGGCAATCTGGGCGATGTAGCAGAGTCTTGCCTTTTGTCTCTCATAAAGGGGGTTCTGAAGCGTTGTATTTTGGCTCGTCACCCAGGACCTGTCAGCCATGGGAGACCCTACCAGGGGCCATAGCCTCAGACTGGTTTGCTCCTGATATCACACGACCTCTCAAACCCCTCCAACAAGTTAAGGTGACAGTTCACGGAGGGGCACCTGTCCACTAGAAACATTTTGACCGCCTCACAGCAAACAGCTTTTAGTCTGCCTTTTTTTGGCATTACCCTCTGCATTTATCCAGACTTGGGACCGGCACAAGAAAGCACTGTACTGTACAGTACTGCCTCCTAGTGGTTGCATTACTTTTTTTTTGGACTGCAGTTTTTTTCCCCAACATTATCAATCTCTTATCAATTACCTTTATAAACTAAACCCTATCCCAAAAACTGACATTAAACTTTTTTTTACTTCAGTTTTTAAGATAACTTTAATCCTACTATCATGCCCTTTTATTTAAACTTTTTTTTTTACGTAGGTTTTTTTACCTACGTTTTTCCAACCTACTTTTTTTACAGATTTTTTTTTTTACCTACGTTTTTCTAACTTACTTTTTTTATGTAGGTTTTTTACCTACGTTTTTCTAACCTACTTTTTTTCACGTAGGTTTTTTTTTAACCTACATTTTTCTAACCTACTTTGTTTCTAACCTCTGTTTGTTAATCCTGATAAAACTAGTCCGACTTCCGACGGAAAAAGTTTAAGAACCTTCTAAAAGCGCTGGGCTCCTTTTGATTTCATGAGATGCTTCTCAAAACTGGAAGCAATGAACTCAGTGACTACATCTGAATCTGAGTCCAAGAAAATCAAAGTGAATTCAGGTCTTTTCCACTTTTTCATCAGGTCTTTGTAAACAAGCATGTGTAGCTTTTTCACAATTTTGTGATGATCCATCTGGATGTCTTCATCTTTGACTTCATTCCAAATTCTGTCCACGAGGATTTTTACGGGGAGCAAAAATTTATCAGAATGATGCCTAAAGCCGGACTCTGAAACAACATGTGAAATCATCCTTGAAACGGACATTGTCAAAGCTGTTTTCAGATCTTCAGCTTCATCCAGAATCTTTGCATCTTCCAGATGTGCCTCTGCCTTTACTGCTTCTTTCAGTTGAGTCTCTGCAACCTCTTTTCTCTCAACATCCTCTTCTGCAGTTAGGATTTTTTCATGCCGTTTTCTCAGCATGTTGGCACCAGCAGATTTTATTTCTGCTGCACATGTCTTCCCTGATTCCAGTGTCTGGAGGGATTTTCTTTGTGCAGTTTGAAGTTTTTCACGGCTTTTCCTGAGCACGTTGGCACCAGCGGCTTTTATTTTGAAAGCAGATCTTCTTCCGCTTTTCAGGCTCAAGCTTGACCAACGGACTGTTTTTTGCAGTCCTGTCTCAGAAGAGGGTCTTTTTACCCATGCGGATTTCTTGATGCTCCTGAGTGCTCTCACATGTCCCTGCATTGCAGCAACTCGTGCACGTGTTCTCTTCCGTAGTCTCGCGCCAGCAGCTTTAATGTTTGCAGCGCAGAACTCTTGAGATGACGTGCTGTCAGAATCTGACGTCACTACATCGTGTGATGCTGGATCCTGAAGTTGCGGCTCTGCAGGCTCTGTTTGTGTTTCTGGAGCCTCTGTGGTATCACGCCTTTTCTCTTTTTTATTCTTCCGTTTCAGACTTGAAAGCTTTGTTTTCATGCTTTCAGTCACTTCTCTGACTTTGGAAGATCCAAGTCTCCAAGTTGGTTTCTTCAACTCGGGAGACGTTCTCTCCTCAGGCGACTTGACCCGTTTCAGGTTGTGATAAAGCTTTTTGATTTTGCTCCACACAACGCTTCTCTTGGCCCGGGATTCCTCCGCCGTGAGGGGGCTCTTGCCTCTTTCTTTGTCTTCGGTGACCTCTTGAGTGACGCTGTCAATCACTTCATCGACGATCTCCGGACTGAGTTCCTTTTTCAGCTCGGATAGAGTCTCTTCTATCTGCTGATCAACGTGTCCGTAGATTATCTTGAAGATCTGTCTCGGAGTCAGCCTCCTCAAGACGTTGATTCCCTCCTCGGGGAGGAACTCTGCCACGATCACGCTCCTTTCCTCCTCGTCCGTGGTTTCCTTTTGTTTCATTTTCTTTCATTGCGTTCATCCTTTGTTGTGGATCTTCATTTGAAACGTTCGTCGCTCACACACCTTAACAGGTGGTCGTGTCTGCTGCACCTTCACACACAGATGTTTATTTCTGCGTGATCAATGGAAGATGGTAAAACTCTGCTGAGATGTTTTCTCGAAACAGGGACATTTGTTTTCACAGGATAACAAAAACTGTTTTCTAAGATAAAGATTAAGGCTTACTAATGGCTTATCTTTAACAGGAAGAAATATTGTATATCACTAAATGTTGCTAATCATCTTAAATGAAGAAGAGTTCTGACCGAAAAACTGCCTGAATATTATTGTTAGAGTGCGATGCCTGTCCCCATAGATGATCTTTGCACGTACGTGTTAAAATATTGAGCAGTGCCTTTTTTATCTTTGTGTTATTAACGAGTTTCCACGTGATGTGGATGGCATGTTTACACCAGCTAGATATCAGCTAGTGATTTTGAACAATAGCTTTTTCTAAAAATTGTCATTCCTCCTCATCAGCGCAGGCCTGTGGGGTAAACGGATCATCCACGTCACCTGTGGCTCCCCTTTAAGGAGCAAGTTTAGGGAGTTGATTTTTTTTTTTTTTTTTTTAACATTCTCAAAACTTTACAGTGAGAATTGTATTTTTAATTTATTTGTACTGAGTTTGGGGTGACCCAGACAATTGTGTATTTTCCATGAGTCACATTTTTATTTACCAAATGAGTTGTACAATTAATAGAAAATACAATCAAGACACTGACGAGGTTACAAACATTTAAGTTTGCTTTGGTCAAAGAATCATCCATTTGCAGCAGTTCCAGCATTGCAGACCTTTGACATTCTAGCTGTTAATTTGTTGAGGTCATCTGAAGAAATTTGAGCCTTCGCCTGAGTACTAACTGCCTCTGTCATCCTGCCATACTCCCACTCCCATCATGCATCAGGTCACCACTTCCTGTCTTCACCAGCTGCTCCCCATCATGTCATCACCTCACATGCATTTAAGCCTGTCTCATTCCATGCTCAGTGCGTAGTCTTGAATTGTGGTTCCCCTTACGGTCATGCTAAGCTGTTCCTTGCCTGTCTGCGTTTGTTTTTGGGCCTCCGTCTCCCGCGTTCCTGCGTCTCCCGCCTCGCTCCTGTGTCCTGATCCTGGCTTGTTTACCTGACCAGGTTTCTGTCTCGCCCTGTCTGTACTTCTTCTGCATTAAATCCAGTTGCATATGGGTCCACACGTCTCAGTGTCGTCGTTACAGGTACATTCAAAGATCCCAAGAATGGTTTTTCAGGTTAAACAGAGTACTGCGGGTGAAAAAAAAACTTTTATTAAAGTTAGCTTGGTGACATCCAACATAAAAGCATGTAGTTAGTTCCTTTTTTTTACCTTTTCAAATTTGTTTTCTCCCAACAATAATACGTTGTGCCTACTCAATGAGGCACACCTACAAATGTCTCAAAAGAGCTGAAGTTTGGCCTTTTGTGAAAACAGGTTGTGTCTCTTGTTTGTGTGTGTTTGTGGCGTTTCTGCAGAAACAGATATCATTCAGAATTGGAGGCAGCAGGACTTGGTTCCACATTCAGAACTGTCCTCTCCTAATTTCCCTCATAGCCTGAGGGATTTACTATTCAAATGTTTATGGCAATCAAAGAATAAAGTTCAGGTATCTGGAGATCAGGGAGCTGTTCTCCTCTGAGCATCGCATTCGGAGGCCGACAGGAACAGACAACGCGTAAGGTAATCCCTTGCTTAGAATTCAATTTCTGGAAAACGCACGTCTTTTCCCTTGATATTTTATTTACACATATTTGCTCTTTTCAGTGGGTTTTCCTTTTTCCCTCATAAACGTACATAAGAACATCTACTCTGTGATGTTTTGACGTGATCTTGAATTGTTCACTGTTCACCACTTTCATGTTGATAAGTAAGGCTTTAAGCTTTTAACTTAAAAATGTGAAAGTTTATAAATTTGCCTTTGAAGGTTTTCAGTGTCCTTTAATGACCTGAATACATAAAGTAATGAAATCTTACTCGTGGCTGCTGATACGATTCATGGTCACTGTTGATTCATTTTGAACGATCCGATTCACTGATCTAAAATAGATCCAGGACATTTTTATCCAAAACTTCAAGTGTGTCGCAGAGATAAATATCTGGTAATGAACAGTGCAGGTGAAGGTTTCCAGATTTCTTGTATTTCCCTCAAGATAATCAAGTGTAAATTAAATATGTGAACAAACAAGTAAACAAGATTGAATGTCAAATCCTTTAATATTTTAGTTTGATAAAGTTCAGTCCACTGTTGTTTTTCCACATCAAAATCATCCAAAGGGAACATTACTAGAACATTCTACTACACTGTGTGCTCACATGACTGTAGGATTTAAAGTGTTTCCACACGTTGGACTGGAATGATGGTTGATCATTTCTTGCCGTCATCACGTGTGTTGTCTGCTGTGATGGTACCTGGTCATTTTATGTTATAGTAAAATAAACCTATTCTGTCTCAACCCCAATAGTGTTTCCTAGATTGATTTTACAAACATTATTTAATTTGGAATTTTATTTTATAATGGTACAGATCATTTCGATTCAATTAACAACTTGCCTCTGACAGATCTATGTGGTTATCAATTTATCCTTTTTATATTTGTGTGTGTGTGTAAAATATTCTACTTAGAAATAAAAATTTAAAGGGTTCAGTATGGCATAAAAAAAAAGTCTGTATTTTTTAATTGTGTTTACAAAGAAAGGATAAGAAGGTTAGAGGTAACAGCCTATAAAGCATGCGTGGAAATATCAGGGCTGTTTTTTTTTTTTGCAATGCCCTCAGTTAAGGCCCATCTCAAACACACTAATGTAATGTTAAGTTTTGGTTATGAGGGACTGTAAGCAAGCAGGAGAGAAGGTAAACAACTGTCAAATAAGCAAAAAAAACTGTCAACTGTTCTGGCCGTAATTCAGATGCAAATTTATAAGTATTTGCTACTGCTCTGCAGAAACTTTGTTCTAGAAAACAACACAGGTTTCATGATTTGGGCTGAAAATGTCAAAGTTAAAATACCAGTGGGAATGTTTTTAAGATATCAAAAGTGGGACTATCAAAATAAAAAAATCAGGTGGCCTGAACTTCCAATAAAAAGTCTATATAAACACACATATGCACTTTTTGGGTTTCCGTGTGTAAAACTCTCACGTCTACACACACAAGCTTTTGCGACCATTTTCGGACTCTACATAAAAAACGTGTGGCCATTGAACGCGCATTGCAAGTTAAAACAGGTCGAACTTTTACCAATCAAGTAACAGGATTTGGTAGCGCAGTATGGATGGCGTCCCTTTTTGTTGATGGAAATGCCAACCATGTCATTGTTTGTTTACTGATTTTATTTATTTATTTAATTATTTTTTGTAAAATCCGCAAGAAATCCATCTGGCTCTGAAGTTTTTAATGTAAGGTATAAGTCTCATGAAGTTCATATCATTTAATCTGAGTTTGTAATTTGGTCCTCATTTAATTTTGGTAGATTTTAGCCATAGAAGAATAAGTGAAGAAGAAGAAAACTCTTACTAACCCTTCAGAGCAGAGCATTATGCTCTGCTCTGAAGGGTTAGTAAGAGTTTCTTGAATATCTAATTTAGTTCTTTTGGATCATGTGTGACATTTTCTAAGAATCTTTCCATTGAGCACCATTCACAGCTGAATCTGTGAACCTTTTGTTGGGTCATTCAAAAGAGTCTCATGTAAACTGCTTGGAGCCCTTAACATGCAAATGAAAATACAATCAGCCCCTCTGCAGTTTTACTCCTCACAGTAAAATGATTGAGGGCTGAGCCCATGTGCCTCTGTGTATATATGCTCTTCACTGTTTGTTTGAGATGAAAAGCAGATGGAAAATTCCACATTAATTCAAAGACAACTGTTTCTTGTTTGTCAAGCTGCAAAAGGCGGCATTCAGTCATGAAGGTTCTCTGTGTAAGAGATCATGTACATTCACATTTGCAAACTTAATCCACATCAGGGTTTGCTTCCTTGAATGGATACATCCTTTGGCCAAAGGTCAATAAGTACTGTTGTAACTGTAGACCTGTTCAGACCAGACTTTATAGACCCATATGTTGTTTTTCTGCATGTTCTTGCTGCATTTCTCTCTTTTTTTTTTACTTGTACTGCCCAAACAGCTAAGCAAACACATATGAGCTGAAGGCCTCTTGTGTAGACAGGGTATAAAAGAAAGGAGAGAGATAAAATATGATAAAATGATCTTCGCTCAAATTCTTAAGAATCAGAAACAGACAAAAACATTGTTGAAAACAGCTTGTAACAGTGATGTAACAACAAGCCGCAAGCTCCCTGCTCTGCTCCATTCCGATGCATCCCTTTGTGAACAGATAGATCCATGTATGTCTTTGTTTTTCTCATCCAAGCTGGAATCTGAATTAAGACTGTACGGCTGGATAACTCTGACATTGCTCACCATTTTTGTTGTACCACTAATGTTAGGTTGGGACAATGAGGGGCTGTAAGCTAGCAGGAAAGCATTTAAACAGATGAACAACGGTTCCATCCACAACTCAGAGTTGAATTTCTACTAAACCACCGCCACTCTGGAGAAGTTTAGACAAAAGTCTTAGACATTATTAGATAATTAAAAGGCCACTGGGAACACTTTTAAAAATGACAAATATTCCTCAGCTAGTGGGAACTGCCCTCCTACACATTTCTTTTTTGTTCCCATTTTATTACAGTGATACATTCTTTGTTTTTGATCAGGTTTTTATTTCCACAACATTTAAGTTACAATAACTTCAAAAATCAAGTTTTTGAACTGTTTGTCTCAGCAGTTTCAGAAGTGGCAGAGCAAAGATGAAGCTGAGTTTCTTCCTGTTCATCCTTGTTGGTGAGTTGACCTTCAGCTGACCTCTGATCGTCTCCTTTTCTTTGACACAGTCACAGTGAAGCAGCAAAACTCAATTAGAGGAAATATGTTTGCATTTGATCTGATTATTAAGAAGCAGATTTTGGTTTTTCTCCCAGGTCCTCGTTGCTTCATGACAAACCAGCTTCTCCAGTACCACTTAATCAGTGAGGAGAAGAGTTGGAATGAAGCTCTGCAATACTGCAAAAACAAACACATGGATCTGGCCACAGTGAGCAGCATGGCAGACATAGACAGACTCAGAGAGCGTTCAGGAAACAAGAAGGCCTGGATAGGTCTGTACAGAAAAGCTAATGGCATCAGAATGTGGCAATGGTCTCTGCCTGAAGTGCAGTTCAATGAAAGCCAGACGAACTGGAACACTGATGAACCAAATGACTCGGGTACAGAGAACTGTGGGACTGTAAAAAGCTCTCTAAAGTGGGCAGACCTGTCCTGCAACAGAGAAAAACCTTTTGTCTGCTATGATGGTGAGAATGTGCATGTGTCACTTCTAATGTAAAGCACCAAAAAGCTTTTAGACAACAGAAACTTACCCCTGTGAAACAATTTTGAAAGAATTTTAAAAAAAATCTGCCTGACAACAGCAGGTTTGACTAATTCTGTGTTTGATTCTACAGAAAGAAACTCATCTCACGTTGTTTATGCTGAAGAGAACAGGAACTGGACTGATGCTCAGAACTTCTGTAGGAACCATCACACAGACCTGATTAGTGGACCAGAGCAGATGAAAAAACTGAATGGGACGGACAAGAAGTTATTGCCAAGTGGACCAAATGATTTAATTTACATCGGCTTGTTTAGAGACAGCTGGCAGTGGTCTGATGGGAGCAGGTCTTCCTTCAGGTTCTGGAATCTGCAGTTTGATGATGAGGTAAACGTTACCAGTTGTGCCAGGCTGAACGAAGAAGGAAGCTGGAGTTCTGAGAATTGTAGTGAAAGACATCCCTTCATCTGCCATGACGGTAAGAGGAGTTTGAAAATGACAGTTCAGAGGAAGTGGAGACTCAGCTGTTGTCTCTGCATGTTGCAGGCAAACTCTGACTGTTTTTGTGATATTAGTGGATCTTGGATTATCTTTCATGTAATTTGTATTATTTGGTATATTCATAATTGATTTTATGTATGTTTTTTTTATTTTTTTCTGTGGTCAATTTCTTGAGCTTTTATTGCAGAGAATTTGGGTGAGACCTTGTCTTTTTTAAAACAAAGATAAGCTAAGAACAGTCTCTTTTAGTCTCTCAGTTTCAAAAACACACTTTTGCACTTGTTTTATGTCTTCTTTGTATCAAACAGAGCTGGCACTCAGAAGCAGAAGACAGATTTGCTTCTGAGTACATAATTAGGATCTCTGTCTGAAGTCTTCACTGTTTCTGCTCTTCCTCTTAAACACAATTCTTGTTTTGTTAGTGAGTTACAGCACAAACATTTGTGTTTTTCAAACTCAAACTGATTTTATGTTATGTTGAGAGCTACAAACATTCACAAACATTTTAACCTATTAAGAAAAAAGTGTGTGTGTGTGTGTGTGTGTGTGTGTGTGTGTGTAATTTAGCAGCTATTGTCTTTGGTGTGTGTAATTTTGCAGCTATTGTCTTTGAAATGGCTCATAGTTGCTGTTGTCACCATTTTTCTTATGTTTATACAACAGATCATGTGATCCTGATCAATGAGAACAGGACCTGGGAGCAGGCGTTATACTACTGCAGACATCACCACCATGACCTGGTCACCATC
>BSAI01000105.1:2577582-2595475 GCA_036245035.1 Adrianichthys oophorus
ACATGGCTTATGGCAAACTGCAACCGAGACTTCTTGTGGTTTTCTTTTAAACAATTGCTTTCTTCTTGCCACTCTTCCATGAAGTCCAGATTTTTGCAGTGCACAACTGATGGACAGATTCCCCTACCTGAGCTGTAGATCTCTGCAGTTCATCTAGAGTCACCATGGGCCTCCTGGCTGCATCTCTGATCAGTGCTCTCCTTGTTCAGCCTGTTAGTTTAGGTGGATGATCACGTCTAGGTAGATTTACAGTTGTGCCATATCCTTTCCAGTTGTGGATGATGAACTGAACAGTGGTTTACAGGATGTTCAAAACTTGGGAAATCTTTTTCTGGACTAACCCTACTTTAAATTTCTCCACAACTGTCAGGCCTTACAGTTTCCTGTTCCTTTGCTGCCCTCTCTTGTTTCTATTTGGTACCCCCCCCTTGATTATGTTGCTCGCCTCTCCCTGTCTTAAGAGTATATAGCCCACAAATACTGTTGTTTGCATGTTTATAACAATTTGAGCTATGGTTAGTTTCTCCCATGACCTCTATGTTCTGAGGGTATTTGTGTATTTTGAATTCCACATGGAGTGCCCTCTTTTACTGACGTTAATCTGGAAGGTGAACACGCAAATATTTATGACAAGATATGCTGTCAAAATTGAAAGAAGCTTTTCTCTTGTGATGTTGACATTAGTGCCTTTAATGCATTGCCATCTGTCATGTTTTATTTTGATTCACTTAGATGTTTTCCAGTTAAGAATGGAACTGGGTTTTAACTGATTTTCTAACACTGTTCCTCATAAGTTTCTGAGAGCATGTTCTGTCTCAGGAGAATGTAGCCTACAGATGTTGCTGTTTGCACTTGTAAGAATTGTGCTGCAGTTTTTTTACTGTTAAATTGGATAAAGATTCTAATTTAATTGAATGACACAGTCTGAATCTTCTTTTTGAGCACCAGGAACGATTCCCTTGGCTGTTGTCCAGTTGCCAGGTTTTGATTTTACCCTCATGCCTCTAAAAATAATCCTAACTTAAAGCAACTTAAATTAAATTTCAATATTGTTGACAATTATTAGGTTAATGTAATGTAGAAATGTATTTTATCGTGGCATAAAAACTACTTCACCGTATTTAAAATAACATGTTGGGTCAACTTAAATACTTGCAATAATGTTCACAATTATTAAGTTACCGTAATGGAAAAATGTCTTATTGTGGCATAAAAAGCTACTTTACAATACTTAAAATGTTGCTTTGAATCAATGTAATTCTGCCAGTAGTTGGCTCAGTTTAAAAATTCTGTTGGAAATTGTAAAGGGTAATTTGTTGAATCCCTGTTTTATTTTTTAGAGTACATAAAAGACGACTTTTGAACGAAGAACCCGCCTCTTTTTTACTGTATTTTTTTAAAGCAGCCTCACCACAGCCTGGGGTCAGTGTTGAGCATTGAAATTGGCAATGTGATGAAAGAGAGCTTGGTCCAGAAAGAAGGCTGATTTCATGGGAAGTGATTAGTCAACATTTTTTTTTATTTTCTTCAGTCCATGACTTCTAGTGTGACCTAAAACAGTAAAAATGTTTTTTGTAATGTCTCAGGTTGGGTGAAAAACAGGCAGAGTCACTTCTCACCTGCAGCAGGGATTTCCTGGTTAGAAAGCAGCTCTGCCTCTGGCCAGTATGTGCTCAGTGGCATGGAGGGATTCACTGTGCTGGTTGACCCACATGTTCGGGAATGATGAAGGTCCTCATTTATCCAGGTGACTTTGTCTTGAAGTTGAGGCAACTGGAAGAAGACTTTAAGTCTAGTTGCCATGACTCAACTTTAAGACATGGTCAGTTGTATTTGAGTTAGTGGATTTCACAAAAAAGCACAAATAATCAGGAGAGCACTGCATGCAGCCTTGAAGGCCAATGTCTGCTCTGCGTGTGACCAATTGCGCGCATGTGACCTGGTGTTTCAAAGTGTCAACCTTACAAGTTACAAACTTTAGTGTGTCCTGCAAACATATTCACGGAAACAGCAAGTTTTGACCTAAGGACATTAGGCTCAAGTTTGCCAAGAAGAAGTCAGAAGAAGCAAGTTAATGGTTAAAATATAAAGGATTGCCAAGAGGCAGCAATCTTTAGAGCTCTCACTGTTATACATTTATTTGGCCGAACACATCATGGAGTTCTCATCCCCCTCTCAGTCTCTGAACATACAATCCCCAGCCCTTTTATTTCCTGGGATCTACCATCTCCCTTTATTGAGAGGGGATTCAGACATCGACATAAAAAGAAGTATGGTCTTAACAAAAAACAAAACCACAAACATCTAGAAAAAGCAAATATAATATGCTTCTGCTCTTCTCCATCCTCTCAGCTGATGGTTTAGTTCACTGGATGGCAAGCAGTCAACAGGCCCCAGGTGATCCTCTTCTGGTTTGTCTACATGTGTGCACCCAAGTGAACATCCTGTGGAGGTCAGCCTTGGACAAGAAACGACAGCTAAGCACATTCACTGGACTTTTGCGCTTGTTCCTGCAGAACTGGAACATCCTGACCTAATATAACCTTATGGGCTGAACTTTTCATCATCCCAACACACAGACGGTAGCTCTGTCTGGCTACTTCCAGATACATAACAGTCACTGCACTGTTCTACAGTCACCATGTACACATAAATATGTCCATGACTGGTTTACGAAGTGAATGGTCATTTTGCACTTGTGATGGATGTATTAGGGTCTGTACACTCCCTGTATTCTTTTGCACATAATAATTTCTTTTTGTTTGCCAGTCTCAGATATGGCTTTTTCTTTGCCACTCTGCCCTGAAAGCCAACATTCCAAAGTTGCCTCTACACTGTAGACGTTCATACTGGCATTTTGCGGGTACTTTTTATTTTATTTTATTTGTGTACCCAAGTAAAGGAGGAACGCGATTCTCCTTAAAGTGTCATCTTTTCTGTCACTTCTTCAACTTTCAAGCCGTCTGAGCACAGGCCAGTAAAGGTAAATTTTAAATGATATAGTTGTACATTATTAAGCATAAATCAAGAGTATTATAGATTACTTTGATGGTTTGCATACAAATTATTGCATACACTTTACAGAAATGTAAGTAGTGTTGACGTATTTTGTTTCATGGTCCTTTTTCTACAAAGAAAGAAATGTTTGTTTTCGTACTGAATCTTAAGATGGCCAAGAGTTACTAACTATATATTTAAAGACAGACATCTATACAGTCTGTTTGCAAAAACAGTCAGGTTGTGCTGATACCACAGAGAAGCTCAGAATCTGCAGTGTTCCTAGTAAATAGATATGTTGACAAAGTAGAAAGTGTCATTCATTAAGATGAAAATGATAAGTAGGGTTGCTCTGTTCCATCTGCTCGCAATTGGGAATTGTCTTTAACAGGAGCTTGCAACCTGTAATTCTAAAAGAACCATTTGGTTCAGTTTTCCACAAACCAAAACCCAGCAAGAGCCATAAATTCCTACCTCACTGTTTAGAAAAAAAAACCTCTTTATTTATGTTTTTGTGGCCATTCATAAAACATAGCTTTCAAATATTTAGAATACAATGAATTATACCTTTTTTTCCTCTATATCACAATTTTAACTTCATTTACAACTAGAAGCGCCACCACACATGGTAAAATAGCCGTGTTGTTCCTTCGTCCATCTTTATAGACAAAGTCACAAACAACAAAACATCTATAAATATACCCTTTTCACAAGAAATGGTGACATAGCCGACAGTGTGTAAAGCCGCATTGCTGCGGACATGCAGCAATGTGCATCGATTAACTGCATGTATTTACGTGTGGGCAACATTAATTTCCATGTCTTTGCGCTTGGTCGCACTTAAATGATGCATGGTGCGAATAACATCAGGCAAAATATAAACAGAATAATATCTGCTCAAATGAAAGGTCAATATTTTCAATAGATCAAATATTGATGGATTATTCAAATTTGTATTTTGATTTGTGAACAATCTAAGAGAGAAAATAAAAATACTGTTCAGTGTGACATTTATAAAAGAAAAATATTGTACAAATTTTTGTTAATGTTGGTTAGGTTCTGATCTTCTGGAAGCTTTTCATTGCTTCTGCAACTCTGTCCTTCATCACTGTCCCAGTGATATACAGTGGCTTGTAAAAGTATTCACACCCCTTGAACTTTTCCACATTTTCTCTCATTATGACCATAAACATAAATATATTTTATTGTAATTTTATGTGAAAGACCAACACAAAGTGGCACACACTTTCTTTACACTGAAGTGGAAAGAAATTTATACAAGAGTTTAATTTACAAATAAAAAGCTAAAAATTTTGCTTTGCAAAAGTATTCAGCCCCCTTTTTCTCTGAGTGCATCCAATTACCTTCAGAAATTGCTTGATGATTGGTGACAGATCCAGTGTTGACTTAAAGACTCAATAGAGTCCACCTGTGTGTAATTGAATCTCAGTACACAAATCCAGCTGTTTTGTGACAGTCTCTGTGGTTTGTCAGGAGAATATTGGCGGCAGCCGTGGTGCAGTGGAAAGGCTTGTGATCGAAGTATTGCAGGTTCGATTCCCCCTTTGCCCGCCCATGTGTCGAAGTGTCCTAGGGCAAGACACTGAACCCCACATTGCCTCTGATGGAAGGTTGGCAGCAGAGCCACCATCAGTGTATGAATGGATAATTGAGTCTGTGACTTTAAAGCACTTTGGGCCTTCAATAGTAAAATAGTAGAAAAGCGCTATATAAGTAAACACCATATTGGGGAGAAAACAGCATCATGAAGTGTAAGGAACACACCAAACAGGTCAGGGATAAAGATGTGGAGAAATGTAAAGCAGAGTTAGGCTAGAAAAAGATTTCCCAAGTTTTTAACATCCTGTGATGAGACCAAGATGGAACATTTTGGCCTAAATGCAAAGCGCTATGTGTGGCAGAAATTTAACACTGCACTGAACACACCATACCCACTATTAAACATGGTGGTGGCAGCATCATGCTCTGGGGCTGCTTCTCTTCAGCAGGGACAGGGAATCTGGTTGATGGGAATATGGATGGAGCCAAATACAGAGCAATATTGGAGGAAAACCTGTTGAGGTCAGTACATGTATTCGCGCATTCATGTATTAGTATTGACTCAGGGAGGCTGAATACTTTTGCACACTGCAGCAGTTTACAGCTTTTTATTTGTAAAAAAAAAATAATTGAACTCTTGTATAATTTTCTTTTCCACTTCACAAGTGCGTGCTACTTTGTGTTGGTCTTTCACATGAAATTCCAATCAAATATATTTATGTTTGTGGTCATAATGTGAGAAAACGTGGGGACGTTGAATACTAATGAATACTTTTGTTTGCCATTGTAGATCGATACATCTGAGACAGAATGAAATTGAATCAACCTATACCATTAAATATAGTTTCAAAATGAGATACATTTATAATTGAAATGATCTTGGAAATTACTATTTGGATTGAGACATGGTTTGTTTATTTTATGTCAAGTTTATTTCTGAAAACACAAGACAATATTAACAAACAGAGTCAGGAGCTCGAGGAAAAAGGAGAGCTAAAGACAGACAAACACTCAGTTACATTTGCCCAACTACTCCGAGGATCGTCGGCTTTCCCTCCTCTCTTTATTCAGTTTGGGATGCCCTAGTTACATAGGAGGGGTTAGTTTAAGGATCGCATGATCAATAATTATCAGTACATTCATTTCTTAGAAGCTTTGGCAGATCTGTTGTTGCTTAATATTTTTGCTGTGGACCTAGAGGGGTCAAAACAGGGCCTGTGTAGCCACTTCTGAAACTGCTGAGAAAAACAGGCAACTTGTTTAATAACTAGATTTTTTTGAACGTTTTGTATCCTAAATAAATATGGTGGGAATACAAATCCTAATCAGAAACTTGTAATTGCAGAGTCCACTATTCCAAAGTTCAGTTAAATTTGTCTTTTTGGTTAATGTGTTTAAGTTTTGTGCTTTATTCGTAGTTATTTCCTTCTTGTGTCCATGGTTTGATCAGGTAGTATAAACCCCCCCCTCATTGCTTCCTGTTTAGTGAGTCAGTTTAAGTAAATTTTTTTGGAGATATATATTTTTTTGTGATTTCCTTAGTTGCATTTTGTTTAGTTGACCCAAATTTTTTATAGAACTGTTTATAAACTGGTAGTTGTTATGTTTAAAAATTAAAAACTCTGTTTTTATTTATTTATGTATTTATTCTCTTTGGCTCAATCTCTGCACAGCCATCACAGTGAGTCAAAAAATATTTGAACACCCTGTCATTTAGCCTGTGCTCTTACTTGGAAATCATGGAGTTTTGACATTTTCCTTTTAGATGCATGTTCACTGTGAGACATAATCTTGACAAAAAAAATCTGGAAATCACATTGCATGATGTTTTAAATAACTTATTTGTATGCTACTACTGCAAATAGGTATGTGAACACCAGTTTTTAAGCTAAAATTCTAACCTGTTAGTCCGCCTTTAAACAGTCCACCTAGCCCTAACCACTTCACTCATTATTCTAAATTAGAAGTACCTGTAAGAACCACATCAAGTGACAACTCTGCAACTGTAAGTGTAATCACAAAGACTTCTGTACCAAATATTAACGTTGATTTCCTTAGTGTTCAAATACTTATTTGCAGCACTAGCATTCAAATACATTATTTAAAAAAATCATACAATGTGATTTACAGATTGTTATTTTAGATTGTCTCTCACAGTGTACATGCAAATAGGCTGAAAATGTCAGACCCCCTCAGATTTCTAAGTGGGAGAACTTTGTAAATCACAGGGTGATCAAATACTTATTTGTCTCACAATATGACATGGAAACAAATAGAAAATGTACTGGAGGAGACCAGGCTTCATGACAGAAACCTAAAACATTTGATAAATAAACTAAAACATGACAAAACCATGGGAGCAACAACAGGTGGCAGAGTAGAGTAAAGCAGAGCAGGCAACCTGACAAGGAAGAACTGAAAATCAGACATTAATAGACTGAGGGAAATTAACTGAAAAGAAGACAGCTACAAACCTGAAACTGCTGCGACTGAGGGACAATTCCAAACAGAAGATGACAAAAAAACCACAGCATAAATGACCAAAACCAAAGTAAACTCACAATCCTCAGACGTTCACACCAGCTCAACAAATTTTGTAATTTGGAAAGTCCCAATCTGATCATGTTTCGAGTTATTGAAAACGCATTCACAATGGTCTTTCCATTATGATTATGTCATTTTTAGCCAAAAAAACCCCCCAAAAACTCAGGTTAGGGGCAATCAGCAGCAAGTCGGTCAAGATGAACTGGAAAACAGACAGGGTTGAGGCTCTTCAGAACCACCTCTGACCTAGGACATAGTTTCTGCACAGCGGCAGCAGTTTATTAAAAATCCACTTCTGAGTTGTGCGTGGAAATGGTGGCGTGGCGTAAACTCGCCCTCACTTCTCATCATCCATCTCTCTCCACCCTCTGCTGCTAGCTTATGCCCCCAACCTAACAATGCTAGTGCAACAAAAAAGGCAAGAAATGTTGGAGAGATCCAGCCGCACAGTAGTGATCCAAATTCCAGCTAAGATGAGGAAAATCAAGACTTATATGGATCTATTTGTATACAAGTGGATGCAGAATGGAGCGGAGCAGGGAGTGTGTGGCTTGCCATACTATGTTCTACGTCCCTGCTACAAGCTTTTTCCAACAGCTTTTTTCGTCTTCTCCTGATTTACAATTTAAATATGATAAAATCTTTATTAATCAAATTTTTTTTACAGATGTCCTGTATCGTGAGAAAAATTCTGCATGATCAAGTCAAAAACCAGTGCTATCAATCGATTGAAATACAGTTAAAAACAGATTAATCACCCTTTTGGATTGTGATTAATCACTAGGCAAATTTTATGTGGCTTTTGCACAGAAAAAAAGACCAGAGAGGACAGTTTTTCCTTCATTTTTATTGTCTAAAAATGGTTTAATTTATGAAGTGTTAACTCAGATATCCCAGAAATGTAATTTGTGTGCACAAAACACATCAAAAGTAAAATAAGCAGAACTGTAAAGCCTTTTATGTCTGCAGTATTACTCCAAGAAAACAAAGATGTTGATATACAGCCATAAGAAACAAACATTGTGTTTTTGCACTGTAAGTGGTCCAGGTGAATACTCAAATCTGATTGGCTGCTGGGTGTGGATGCAGAGCTAAAGAAGAAGTTCTGGTCACAAAGCCCACATGTTCTTTATCACTGCACAGGCTTCTTTAAAAACAAACTTTTTGCTTCATCTTCTGGACAAAAACAAGCATAAAGAGGAGAACTTTCTCTCTGAACTGATGCTTTATTGAAACTATCATGATGATCAGCATATATACCGCTTTGCTTTGCTGCTGCAGTCGTGGATGCAGTAAAAATAACAAGAGTAAAGTACTGAAATTCAATTGAATATTTCTTTCTTTCGTAGATAAGTAGAAAAGTGCTAGACGAAGTGTGCATTTTCAGAAATTAACGCACGCGATGGAAGCCTAAACAGTCCAACGCAAAGTGGAAGATGGTCGCTTCTGAAGTGTACTTAATCTGCGTTAATATATATTATTATTATCTTAACTTTTTTTGTTGACAGCCCTATTAAAAACACAAATTTCATTGGAGTGAGTCTATAAACTCTGGTTTGAAGAAGGCCTTATAATAACAGTGCTTAGCGACCTTTGGTTTCTTTCCTGCTTGCCAAAAGATGCATACCATTCAAGTAAAGAAACCCCGATGTGTTTCAAATTTGCAAATGTGAACGTACAAACAGGGACCTTCATGATTGAATGTCACCTTTTGTGGCTTGAAAAAAAATACAGTTGTTGTTTGACTTGACGTGAAATTTTCCATCTGCTTTCCATTTCACGCTGAAGAGTATCAATTCATGCAGGGCTGGCACAGAGGCTCAGCCCTCAACCACTTTTTGTTTTTTTTTAAACTTGTCCCATCAGCGGAGCAAGCAGATAGGAGCTGAATGCCTCTTGTGTTGGACATATTTTACTGTTAAAATAGAGGATTATGGGTCTTTGGTGAAAACAATGTGTATATTTGTATAAACCCCTTTTGTATTTGAGGTGAGGCTTTTTTTATCGTCAGGAACTGGTGGTGGAGAACCCAAAATGCAGGAGACCAGGCTTAGTGACAGAAACTAAAATGATTTCATAAATAAACAGAAACAGGACAAAAACTATGAAGAATGATGGAGTGACAAAACGGAGAAGATGACCTGAAAACCAAACACTTATATAGGCTGATGGTAATTAATAGAAATTAAGACAGCTGTGGATCATAAACCTGAAAATCATGTGACTGAGGGACAATTCAAATCAGAACAGAACCAAAACCCATGTCAAGCACTATTTCAAGCGCTACAAATAAGTTTACACAAGGCTTTTATCTATAAGTCAACACAAGGTTCACAGGTTCAGCTGTAAATGCTGCTCATCAATTCTACAACCTTCCTGAAAACTTAGGGGCAAGAATTTCAGAAAAATGTCACTCATGATCCAGATGAAAAGAGCTCGTACTCATTACAGAACAACCCATTAGAGCAGAACATTAACAGAGCTGTCAAAAGCAAAAATCTACTGAGATTTAATGACAGGGTTTCAAAGTCAGATTTACTAATCTCAGCCTTTGGGCTTCATGAGTCTTCTGTCTAACATTTAAGGCTCCAGAGCCTGACGGCTTTCCTTCTTCCTCTTTAAAGAAATCTGGAAACTACTGGTATCTACTTTTCAACAAGAAACATGTCAAATCAATTAAGTAAAGTCAAATATCACCTTACAACTTACATGAACTCAAACGACATATTTCGTCTTCTCGAATAGCAAGAATAGTATTTGATTTGACTTGGTTTAATAATTGATCTATTCAAGTGATAAAAGCCCACTGGAAACTTTTAATGTGAAATATGAACAGATTCAAATAATTTCCATTTTTTAATTTTTACTAAAACACTTTTAAAGCCTTTTCTGCTTTATCAACATGAATATCAGTCATGAAAGCGGTGATCAGTTCAACAGCACATCTAAACATCACAGAGTACATGTTCTTATGTATGTATATGAGAGAAACAGGAAAAACCACTGGAAGGAGAATGTACTTGTGAATACAATAAAAAAGGAAAAATAAGAGTATTTTTTAGGAATTGAATTGTGAGCATCAAATGACCTTACCTGTTGTCTTTTTCTGTCGGCCTCCAGATGTGATGCTCAGTGAAGAACGGCTCCCTGAGATCTCCTGATCTCTGAATATTATTCTCTGATTGCCATACACATTTAAATAGTAAATCCCTCATGGGAGGGGAGAGGAGCACAAACAAGAACACACACAAACACAGAAGACAGGACCTGCTTTCACAAAAGGTACAGTTGTTGTTATGTCTAATTGAGTGGGAACAACTTCTTTCTGGTTGAAGAAAAAAATTGTTGGAAAAAGAAGAACACAACATGCTTTTAACCTTCTGACCCTACCAGAGACCCTTAGGTGTGCCTTTTACTGCACCTTGGTACCACTGAGATTTGCAGTCTGTAATGGCCATTTCATGTAGAAAACCAAATTACATAGATGTTAATTAAAACTTTTTAATTCCAAATTTGTTCATATAATTATCAATTGTACTGCTTACTTTTAATCACAGGAAAATGATGCACAAACATTTTCTGGGTGTGTGGATCCTAATTAAACTGTTGGGCTCTTTCCTTCCGACCGAGAATCGGGTTTGCAGGAGAACTGGTAGATCACGATTCAGTCAGAAGAGTTACTGCATGGAATGAGAATGCATGCGCATGTATTTGTGTACGTTTATTCAAATGTTATGTTTACTGGTTTCATTTTGGAAAACAGATGGATTTGTTGACAATAAGTCAATTGATGAAGAGGAAAATGAAGAGGATGAAGTTTCACAGGAAGATGTTCCACACTTACACCTCACAGCCCCAACATCATGGATTCCTCACAATGGAATAAAGAAATGAAGAAGTGAATAAAAAAACTGTCATTTTAGCATAAAAATACACAACAGCTGATCTCTAATGCACTAATGGATGCATCCTTTTTGAATTAGTTGAAATAAAACATCTTTCAAAGAATTTAATTTCAATGATTGTTTGTTCTTAATTCCACTTAGTAAATACTATAAAACCTTGGAGTTTCTGTACCATCGTTGACTGTTTACCTTACAAAAAAGGAAACATGACTTTGGGTCATTTTACTTTCCAGGATGTGTCAGAGACCTTTTCAAGACTAAAAAATAAAATGGTTATTAATGGCTTATAAGAAATGCAAAGATGAGTTAGATATTAACTAGCCTGTTGGAAAATTTGGAGTCACTGGCAGTCACTGATACCAACAGCAGTAACGCTAAGCCAGTGTTCCTCAAACTTTTTGCAGCTGCGGACCGGTCAACCCAGAAGGATTTTACCGCGGCTGTGTGTGTGTGTGTGCAATGACATAGAAACAGTAGTATCCTTGAATAAGAACATGAGCTTTAAACTTAATAAACAGTTCTGACAATAGATTTGATCATCATTTCACTCACGCATCTGACGTGTGCATTTTGGAGGATTGATAAAAAAAACAAACATACAAACAAAAACTTAAATTTAGTAACAAAATGCAACCAACAGATCTAATATTGATACTCAATAAGAAACAGATCAGACTACTTTGAAGCTCCATGCAAAAGCTTCTGGTGAAACATTTCAGCACAACTCAATCTCATGACTACAACTAAAAAACAAGACTGAGTGCCCCCTCCCCACCCCCTTGCAGGCGGCTGTTGCTCTGAGGAAGACGCTGAGGTGTGTGGATCCATAAGAAACCAGGTTTAATGAGAACAAGGAGCAGGCAGAGGCATAGTAGAAACAACAGGCAAAGGTCAGACACAGGAGAAGGCAGGGATGAGTAAACATGCGAGAGTCGGTAACCAAAGACAGGAGGACAACAAACACTTGTACAGCAGGAATGACAGCAGGAAGACTGTACAGCAGGAATGCAAATACAAGACTGAGCATTGACTGAGTGACACAGCGAAGCTTATATGGAAGGTGCCTGATGACAAAATGAGAGACACCTGGCTAAACCATGGACTGGAAGCAGTGCAATCAGACTGGCACTCAATACTCCGGTGAGCATTCCCTCTGTGGGTCAGAGGAGGGAGTATCTGGACGAGCCCTGACAGTTGCCTGCATGCACCTACCAGTTCTGCTTTTTCAAAATAAAAGGTTTTCAGGATTCAAAACAAAATAATTTATTTCTTCCGCGGCCCTGTGGCAAATGATCTATGGACCAGTACCGGCCCGATGGTTGGGGACCACTGATCTAAAGACTCAACCGTTACCTAAACCATAACTTGGATGTAAATCAGAGGCGAAGAGGAAACAGTGTGTTTATCTTTAGAAATGCAAATCTTTGTGAAGAAAAATGTAAACTAAAGTTCAGTGTGGAGAACATACTATTTTTCACAGAAACATTTTCAGCTGTACAGTTTGGAGCCAGATGCCAGCTCAGACGAAGACAAAGGCATGCATGGATCTAAGTGTCTACAAGTGGAAGCATCCAAATGGAGTGGAGCAGGGAGCTTGTGGCCTGACAATTGTAACTTGTTCTACGTCAAAAATCTTTTTTTTTTCCAATTTCTCAATTCGATTTTAATATCTGCTCCTGATTCACAATGATTCTAAGAGATACTCAGAAATGCTATTTTTGCTTCATTTTCTTTTTATGTCTCCTCCATCTCGAGAAAAGTGCCACAAGAACATGTTAAAAACACCAGAAACACAATTCTCATCAGAGTGGGTCTTTAAATGCATTATGAACCCAAAGTCATCTCGGTCAGTTTAGACACACCGTGAGAAAAGAATATGTGCACACCATGTTGGATATTATTTTCATGAGAAGCTCAGAACAAACTCACTTATTTGGTCTTGAAGGATGTCATGGAAATGAAACGTACCATTTTTATGTGTGTGGTAGGTGTATTGGGAAGAATTTGTAAGAACAATGTAAATTACATGCACTTATGATGTGCAGGTGATGCTGTCATATTACGTTCTTATGTTGCACTCTTGTGTTTGCACTCTTTTTAGTGAGGTGCGAGTACTGGCTCCTTACTGACCTCGCCACAAATGCTGCACGCGGGGTGTGTACTTGAAACACAAGTGGCTGTAGGATGTCCATGGGTCCATGGGAGGTCCATGCAAACTATATTCTGTTTAATTTCCTCATTTCTAACAGTCAGCCTGTAAGCTCTGGTGGCACAATGGGCGCACTTATCACTTGAACATCACTAACAAGCCTCTTGTGCAGTGCACATGTTTCAAGCAGTTGAAAAAAGGAAAAATCTGTTAAATGTGTCTGCGTCTTACCCACTAGACTCTCACATTCTTGTTAGGTGTTTAGTAAGGCCTGTCACCCAAAGCATGCCAGTAAAAATTTCTTGCTCTGCAAGCTCACTGAGTGATCTTAAAAATTTGCTCCAACTCCATGCTTTTCATAGCGCTGTAGGACCCTTCTTAGATCACTGAGGTGGTCTTCAAACGTTTTAGAGTGCACCAGACTGTCATCCAAATATGGTAGGCAAAGCTCGTCTCTCAGTCCAACAAGACACTCTTCCATTGACCTCTGGAACTCTGCCGGTGCTGATGTTAAACCAAAAGGGATTCTCACCCACTCATAAAGGCCCCATGGTGTTATAAACGCTGTGAGAGGGCGACTGGAGTCTTCCAGAAAGCCCTGATGATACGCCTTCCCTTGGTCAAGGACAGAGAACCAGGAACTTCCATTCAGGGTGTTAAGCATATCCTGTATGCAAGGAATGGGGTGGCGGTCAGGTATGGACTTCATGTTTAGTTCCCTGTAATCACAGCACAACCGAAGGGTACCATCCTTTTTCCGCACACATACGATAGGGCTGGAGTAGGGAGATTTTGATTTTTTTTTATCCACCCTCGATTTAACAAATCTTCCAGGTACTCTTTAACCTCCTTATGAAGAGGTTTTGGGACTGACATGTATGTTCGCCTCACCGGTGTGCGGTCGTTGAGACGAATTTTGAGTTGCAGAGAAGGGATGGTGCCAACATCATATTCATCACGAGCAAAAACTCTACATTCTTCCCGTAATAAAGTCTTTACTTGTTGCTGCTGGGCTGGGGTAAGATGGTCAAGAGGGACAGGTGGATCCCATGGATCATTACTGCTACAACTTGCCTTATCTTTTGAATTAACTGTCAGGTTACCTTGTTCTGGCGTTGATTTTCCAGTGGTTGAGAGGTTTGTCTTAATCTGTCCTGTTCCTGCCACTTCAGAGTTTGCAGGATAAATTGTTCTTACTCTTTGAGTCTGCCCAATTACGGTTCTTGGAGGCAACAAAATGTCATGAGCGGTGTTATTTGTGATTGGGAGAATGATGCGGGACCACATACCTTGTTGTAACTTTATGACACCCTCCTGTGCTTCAAGGCCCTCAAGCAGATGTGATGGTGGGTCAGGCTCAAACAGTGCGTCTTGGTGTGTGGCCAATGGGCCTGCTCTCACACTACACTTAACAGCTCTTGTCTTGCCAGCTGGGATGTTTATAAGTTTTCTCCCTGTCTTCACTGCACCTTCGTCAAGCCCATCATCTCCAGATTTCATCACTTTCAAAAAGACTTCTGCTTTCTTACAGTCGATGGAGAATGCAGCACTGATGACCTCTGTTGCCACACGAGGTGGTTCTATGCCCTTTTCCAGCAGATGTTCAATCACATTGAAGCCGATGATTGGCTCCTCTGCAATGCCACATTCTGAGGATACCAGGACTGGAACCAATAAATCAAATGGTGCAGGTTTTGCTGTGGGCAACGCAAATTTGACTTCAACCCACCCTGAGAAAGGAATCGCAGTCTGATTCACTGCTCTCCCATCTAGTACACCAGGTCCAATAATCTCACTTAGACTCCTTACCCTGGTGTGTGGAAGGTTCTGCTGTCTCCACTTTTCATTAATGAGGCAAACCTGTGATCCTGTATCCCACAATGCTTTTGTTTCTTTGCCATCCAGCAGACAGGAAATTATATGCTTCTTCCTGATGAGGTTCAGGAGCTGAGCTCTCCGTTTTGGGGAGAGAAGGCCAACCGTGACTGTCTCATGTGTCTGATCTTGAGCATTAACTGCCACTTTCGTCTCCAAGTGTTTAATACTGTCTGTGAGGATCTTGTAAGTGTTTTGTTGCAGTCCACTATGTTGACCAGGTGGAGGGTGGCATGGTGCCACTGTGCTAGCCAGCATGTCAACTTGCTCTGATCGGTCTGAAGGTTTCCTCTGCGTTCTACATCCTTTAGACAGGTGACCACTCTGTCCACATTTAAAGCAATGGTCACACTGCTCTCCAATGTTTCTGTCCTGACAAACTCTGCAGCCTCGTTTGCTTACTGTCTGAAAGGTTGGTGTGAATCCTGGATGGCTCCTTTAATCTCAGCAATTTCTCCCTTTAACTGGCTAATGGTCTCTAGAAGCTCAGTTTCTTTGTGACTTGATGTTGAATGTGTTTTTACAGTTTTACCCTTTGTTGGTGGGGGAGATGGCTGTCTTTGTCCACCTACTGTGCCAATTGTTGTTTCGTGGACCGGTTGTGTCTCAACTTTAACTTCTCTCACTTTGGGTTCCCTGTTCTTCTTGAATTTTTGTTGTCTCTCCCATTCCAAACTTGCTGCTTCATTTGTCTTTGAAATTAGGACATCATCGGTGATGGATGGATCATCTAGGTAGTTTTTAATCTGATACTTCACATTGTCACTGATTAAGCCTGTACCAACAGCTCGCAAGAACTTCTTCTGTATCAGTTCAGCACTGTAATGTTCATTTGCACCAGGTTCCTTTGATGATGCTTTTAGTCTCTCCTTCAGTTTTATTGCACGGAAGAGAAAGTTCTGTGGAGACTCATTACTTTCTTGTATGATATTTATCAGCCGATGATACAGATCAGTAGAACTATCCTCCTTGTAATGGCCTCGCAAGATGGTACGAAGCTGTGGGAGTGTGAGGTCCGTTTTGATTTCTAACATTTCGCGCAGGCTTAAACCAGGACTGATAGCTCTGATGACAGCTTCAATAACTTCAGCCTCACTGTGGTTTCTCTTGAGTCCCATTTCGATTTGGTGGATCAAGTTTGAATATGACAGTTTGTCTTTTTGACCTCTTTCTCCGATTTGACCATTAATCCTGAACTCTCGACGGATAGTCAGTTCAGGTGGCGCCATTGCTGTTGGACCCGTAGAGTCAAAACTTGAGTGATTGCTCAGTGCTTGAGGGAGTATTTTGTTAGTCAGCTTTGACATCTCTTCCTCTAATTTCTTGTTTGCAGTCTGAATACTCAGCTGTAAAGCTGCATACTGCTCCTTCAGGCTGGCTAAGGCAGCTGCATCTTGACTGATATCGCTTTCCTTTGTTTGGCTGTCTCTTTCTTTCACTTCTTTTGCATGTTTAATTAAACGGTTCAAATATGCACGTGCTACCTCTTCATCTTCATTTTCTATTGCCGTATGGACTGCTTCACTAATGGCTCTGATCAGCGTATGCTTTCTTGTTTCGTTTTCAGTTGAGATTTTGGCTTGAAAACACACCTCTTGTAGTTGGTTCACCTTTAGCTGCAGCAGAACTTCACTCAGCTGGTCCTGTAGTTCCTCCAACTCCATCTTGTGTGCTGTCCTCCAATCTTCACTTCAATAGCACAGCTGATCCCACTTCTGACACCAGTTTTTGTTGCACACTTGAAAAGATGACCCGGACAAATGTGTTTTTTTTTAAAGTTGAGCCTTTAGTGACCAGCTAAAACACAGCACACAGTCAACCTCGTCCCGGTGTTTCCTTTGTACAGCAGGTTCAGTAGACTCCGCTCTTCTGACCTTTTATCTAAAGAATACATCAGTAATTCCCCATCTCATATCCCTGTGATCATGGTTAACCACATATGCATTACTCAAAATCCACCAACATAGCCCGCTGCTCTTCGTCCGTTAGCTTTAGCTGCTAAATGCTAGCGATATAGCTTCTGACATTAAAACCGTCACGAACGAATAGCGACACGAACAATACAGACAACGGCCAACTTTCTGTATTATCTCCCCTCTCTGGTTCATTCATTGTATCTGTATAATCTATTGTGCAGCTTACCTAAAACACAAACACAGCACACAGTCAACTTCGTCTTGGTGTTTCCTTTGTACAGCAGGTTCAGTAGACTCCGCTCTTCTGACCTGCTCACTGAAGGGAAACTCCCTCTTTTGGTGAGACCAAAGACTACACTATCCAGTAAAATGAGTGATGTGTCTAATGAGTAAGAGAATTACTAATAAAAAAAAACATACAGCAAATAAACATTACATTATGGGGCAGGGGGTTGACTAATTTGTCCGTATGCATTCTTTTCCTTTACAATGTGGATGACAAATAGGAGAATTAAGTTTTCCTGTAAACTATTAAGAACACAACAATTTTAATGTAGAACAAATGTTGAAATCAAACCAAAACTATCAGCTTTTAACAAAGAAATGTCTAATTTGTCTAAGAAAACAAACTTCTAACTACAGCTTTACGATATGGAACAGATGAAGTTGAACTTCTCCTCGTCATGTTTCTTGAACCACTTGTGTTCTCCTCTTGTCTCCATGGCTCCTGACATGTCACACTCATTCACCTGTTCAGGTGAGGCCCAGTTCTTATAGTCGACCACCTCATCACTGACCCAGAACCAGAACCCTAGAGTGCAGGTGTAGCGCAGTCCCGTCCACACAAAAGGAGAGGAGGCATTCTTGGTTTTCTCCTGGACACATGTCTGCTCATTTTTATTAGTGATGGTGACCAGGTCATGGTGGTGATGTCTGCAGTAGTATAA
>BSAI01000105.1:2605475-2618848 GCA_036245035.1 Adrianichthys oophorus
TCTGTTCAAAGTGAAAATCACATCACAGAATTTTGTTTGTTTGTTTACTTAGATTCTTGGTTTTAAAATAAATCCTCATGTTATATATTTCATTTTACTCTGTGTATTAAGAAAAAAAGTTTTAATGGAAGACCAAAAAGGAGGTTTATGGAGTAAACAGTAGTAAACGAAGACATGAAGGAAGCTAGTTCTAGAGTAGAGGAAGACAGGCTTAGATGGAGGAAGCTGATTCGCTGTGGTGACCCCTAAAGGGAAAAGTTAAAAGGAAAATAATTATATTAATAATAAATATAATAATAAAACTGTTAACTGCCACTGTGTTGAACTGACTTCAGTGGCTTAGATACAATCTTTTGACTGCATCAATAGCAATTACATTTTGAGAAAATCCAAGAAAGTTGCTCACATTTTAATGTACAGAGCTCATGTGCAAATTTATATCATGCAAATGTCCTTCATACCAACACATTTGAATTGTAAATGAACTAAGCAGGAAATATGTAAATTATGTTTTATTACTTTTTCTTTGTAACCAGTAAATGTCTTTCAAAGTGCTGCATTTAAACATATCTGAATAAACACAAAATAAAAAATTATTCTGCAAAATATTTGCTCAAACTTTGTGGCGCTTCAAATTAGACAATAGTTCTGACTCCAATGTTGATCTGAAGGCTTAACATTGTAAGATCTTCTGATGTTTTTATTATAAAAAATAAAGATAAAGCACAATCTGCCTAAAACAATTAGGTAGCCTAAATTATTTTAAAAAATTTTGGATATTTTCTGACCTTTTGTTCTTTTCCTAATTTGAAACAAAGGCAGTAACAACACCCATATAATTGACTCTGACCCCAAACCTAAACCAGGTTAGATACCCGTGTCTGATAGCAAACAAACCAAGAAATGAGTCAGTAACTACAGACACTATGAACTTTATTGCATTACTATGAGAAAGTTTTGGACAACTATGCCTAAGAGAGCTTTGCTGGATGGAAAACTTGGAGCTTAAATGGGCCCGCCAAAGAAACCACCTATGATTCAACCTCTGCTGCCGGGACGAGGGAGCACCACTAAGACCCATCATAGACAGCATTGGTTCAGTAACCTACAACCTATCTAAATTCATTTCCGACATATTGAAACCCCTCCTTGGAAACACAGATTACCACTGTGGAAATGCAAAACAGCTAGCAAAGGAACTCAAAAACAAAGATGGAAACAAACGAAACATTCATTTCACATGATGTATCATTATTCACTAGGACACCAATAGAAGCTACACTAAAAATAGTGCACGAACAGTTGACAGTACAAAACCCTAAAGAAACGGACAAAGCTCACGGCACAGGACATCTCACATCTACTCCACTTGGTCGCCACATCTACTTACTTTCAATTCCGCAACACAATTTACAGACAAAAAGGAAGGCTTTGACATGGGGGACCCACTATCAGCCATCATGTGCAGCTTTTTTATGGAAGACCTGGAGAAGAAAGCAATGACATCTGCACCAGAGCATTGCCGTCCAACTCTTTGGAAACGATATGTCCAGAAAGTCAAAACTGGACACACAGAACCCAAAACACAAAAACCCGGTCTGAAATGTTCCAAAGAGAGAGGCCACAAAGCAAACCATTAGTAATCTAATAGGGCCCATACAAACTGAAAAAAATAAATATTTTAGAAAAACAATTAGAAAAATAGTTCAGTTCTTTGCAGCAAATGAAGTTCCACTTTGTTGCAGTGTGGAAAGCTCAAATGAGGATTTCTCTGCAAGGCTTTTCTTAAAAACAGTTGACGTCACACTGGCAATGGATCCCAAATTTTATGAAATAAACAAAGTCATCCCACAAAATGCAAAATACACCTCTCATAACATCCAAAATGGAATTATTGCAACACTGGCCAAAATGGTTTTAAATCAAATAAATGACAATTATGACAAAGCAGATTCTGTTGGTTTTGCTTTTACAGTGATGTAACCAGAGATAGATGCAATGTGGAGAATCTACCATTCATGGTTAGATTTGACTGTAAAGGTATTCCAGAGGTTCCTATTCAAAGTAGCTGCTAGTACTTGCAGCAGGCCTCCACCGCACCAAAGTAGCAGTTTGTGCCCCCCCCTTCGTCTTTTCTGTCCGGTCCAATAAAAAAAAAAGAAAAAAAGGATACAATACAATTTAGATAAAGTTTAGTTTAAATTACAAAAGGGGGTTTATACAAATATACACCTGGTCTGTCCAAAGATTTATCTCCCCTGATGACAACAGTGAAATCTGTCTAACACAAGAGGCTCTCAGCTCATATCTGATCGCTCAGCTGTTGGACAGGACACGTTTAAAAAAAAAAGAACATCTTCTTGCTGATCATATATTTTTTTTCATGATGTTTGTTTCTTTATCACAAGTTATTCAAGTCAAAAACTGACCAATCAGATGCCTTAGTAAAAGCATGTGGTGCCTGCTGGCCCCCACTTTGAGCATTTGATTGACAGTCTTCCGAGCCACTTTCAGTGGAGGGGGTGTGTACTTCCGAACATCCTTACTCATAACTTGGTGACAGAAGTTGCCTTTGAAATGTTCTTCATACCAACCAGGACCAATCACTGTCAACTGACTCCACATGGCAGCATCCGTATTGTGGAAAAATGGCGACTGAATTGGCTTCATTTCCCTGGAGGTGGTTTATCATCACACTTGCTTTGTCCATCTCTATTTACAGTCTATGATATAAAGTTTAATACTGTTGCACCTGACTTGAGACAACATTTTCAAACATTTTCAACAAAAGATCAAATTGGAATATGTGAATTATCCCAACCCCAAAGCTTAGGACTTCCATTATTCATTTCTCTTCATTCCTGGTCAAATGGGTGAAGAGATCTTCAGTTACACGGTTTTGTTTTGTTTCGAAACAGAAATGTCTGGTTGATAGCAGTGTGCATACAGACCAAAAACCAGGTTCAAGACTCAATTTGGCCCAAAATAAGCAAATTCGGTCCAGACCAACAGACTTTTCCAGCATGAATATCCCCTTATTGTGCCCTGTAGTTCAGTGTACCATACATTTGACGCTACCCCTTGTAATCCAGTGCACACTATTGAGCAGAAAATACAGTTACTGTAACACTAGAACTTTTCTGCTTTGATTACCTCAAAGTTCAACGTTGCTGAATTCTTCTTAAAGCTTGAATGGCTCATGGAGGCAGACCTTATCGAAGCAAAGTGTTGAAAAAGTTCAAAACACTTGAAGGATAACAATATTTTTGAAAAGGAAATAATGGACTTTTTTAGCTTATGGTCATCAGTCATAAGAGCTCTGCAGTGTTTGAAGCCTTGAAGTCTTTGCAGTAACTGACCTAAATTCAGTATCAGACCTGAAAATTATGGGTCTAGTAAGTTAACGGTAATCATTATCTCTACAGATGACAGGGATAATCTGGAGCCAGGAAAAGGCCCTATTGTAAAGTATGTGTTCACCTTCAGAAACCAGACCCCCCACAAATTTGATCAAAAACATGCATTGTTTGTTTTCGCTATCCAAATGCCGTAAGAGGTGTGGCATCAGCAGGTCTGTAGAAGTCTGAAAGGACGATTATGTGAGAGCATTGCCCAACAGAACGTCTACCAAACATCACAGTCCTGATAGCACGGCACACGAAAGTTTCAACTCTGCATACAAATTCAAAATATCCAAAAGATTTATCGCTATGTGCTGATTTATAAAATGTAGAAAAACGGAGGAATCTGTTCAAATTAGTCAACTTTTTAAATGTATTTAACATTGTTAAAGCTGGTTTGTAATGAGGTGATCCAGAGTGCTTCAAAAATATCAGCGCTTGAGAGTCTTTGAACTTTCTATTGTAGCTCCTGGAGATATTAAATGAAGCTCCAAAGTATATAGCGATCCTTTTTCCACATATGTTTTCCTGTTCATTAACAACATTTTTCTGTGGATCAGAGATCTCTACTAGAAATATTTTTTTCTGCTAAAATGAATGAGTTGTATGTGTTTTTACCTCAGTTTAAAGTTAAAAAATGATCTCATTTTTTCCCCTGTTGAAGTGGAACTGCAGAAGCTGTTACTCTCTGACTCTCCGTGTTCTGGGTTCTGTTTGTGACCTTTAACTCTACTGGACCAGAATCACTAAAGTCAAACTGGTAAACAGTCTGACAGAAACATGCAGTGGAGTCTGATTCTTGTCATTCTGATGGGTAAGAAAGTTGTTGATCTAAAACAGTTTTATTTTATGAGGTTAAATGTTTGTGTTTGTGCTCTCACTGACTGTCTTGTTGTGTCCTTTCAGCTCAGTCTTGTTCCTTCACAGGCCAGCTCTATGAGTATAAATACGTGACAACACCAATGAACTGGGATGATGCTGGGCAGCACTGCGTCCATCATCACACTGAGCTGGCCACAGTGACCAGCATGACAGATATGACGAGGCTCAGGAAAGCAACAAAGAACGTCGTTCCACAAACAGGAGCGTGGATCGGCCTGCACCGAACCGCAGAATCAAGCAGGAAGTGGCACTGGTCTCTGCCTGGACTGGAGTTCAATGAAACCAACTGGGGTTCTGGTGAATCGAACACCACAAATGAGTATTGTGGGGGTTTAAAGAAAAACCTCACATGGCTGGATCATAGGTGTGAAGAAGCAAAACCTTTCATCTGCTACAATGGTAAGAACACAGCATTGACTTTATATAAATATCAGATATTGAAATGAATCTGAATAAAAACAGCTTTTGATGTAAGTTTGTTTATTTGTTTGTTTAACAGAAAGCAATACATCTAAAAGATTTTACTTCATTGAAGAGAAAAAGACCTGGTTAGAAGCTCAGAGGTTCTGCAGGTACAATCACACTGACCTGGTCAGTGGACTGAAGCAGCTTCGAGATGAAAAACTGAAAAAAATCACAGAGCTTAAAAACTTTAGTACATTTTATTTTGCTTTCATCGGTTTGTTCAGTGATGCCTGGGAGTGGTCCGATGGCAGCAGTTTCTCCTTCAGACACTGGGATGAAAGCCAAAGTGGTAAAAATAAATATGCCATGCTAACTCAGACAGGAATGTCAAAAACTCCCACTTCTGACAACAAAACCTTCTTCTGTTATGAAGGTGAGTCGCTGTCAGAATTTCACAGTTTGTTTTGTGTTTGGCATTTTCATCTTGAAAACATGACGTTTTACACATTTTTTTTATTTTCACCAACAAAATCATTAACACACATTTTGAAAGTCTGAATTTTCATTTGGTTTAATGCACATTTTTTTTTTTTCTATCAGATCATGTGATCCTGATCACTGAGAGCAGGACCTGGGAGGAGGCCTTATACTACTGCAGACATCACCACCATGACCTGGTCACCATCACTAATAAAAATGAGCAGACATGTGTCCAGGAGAAAACCAAGAATGCCTCCTCTCCTTTTGTGTGGACGGGACTGCGCTACACCTGCACTCTAGGGTTCTGGTTCTGGGTCAGTGATGAGGTGGTCGACTACAAGAACTGGGCCTCACCTGAACAGGTGAATGAGTGTGACATGTCAGGAGCCATGGAGACAAGAGGAGAACACAAGTGGTTCAAGAAACATGACGAGGAGAAGTTCAACTTCATCTGTTCCATATCTTAAAGCTGTAGTTAGAAGTTTGTTTTCTTAGACAAATTAGACATTTCTTTGTTAAAAGCTGATAGTTTTGGTTTGATTTCAACATTTGTTCTACATTAAAATTGTTGTGTTCTTAATAGTTTACAGGAAAACTTAATTCTCCTATTTGTCATCCACATTGTAAAGGAAAAGAATGCATACGGACAAATTAGTCAACCCCCTGCCCCATAATGTAATGTTTATTTGCTGTATGTTTTTTTTTTATTAGTAATTCTCTTACTCATTAGACACATCACTCATTTTACTGGATAGTGTAGTCTTTGGTCTCACCAAAAGAGGGAGTTTCCCTTCAGTGAGCAGGTCAGAAGAGCGGAGTCTACTGAACCTGCTGTACAAAGGAAACACCAAGACGAAGTTGACTGTGTGCTGTGTTTGTGTTTTAGGTAAGCTGCAGAATAGATAATACAGATACAATGAATGAACCAGAGAGGGGAGATAATACAGAAAGTTGGCCGTTGTCTGTATTGTTCGTGTCGCTATTCGTTCGTGACGGTTTTAATGTCAGAAGCTATATCGCTAGCATTTAGCAGCTAAAGCTAACGGACGAAGAGCAGCGGGCTATGTTGGTGGATTTTGAGTAATGCATATGTGGTTAACCATGATCACAGGGATATGAGATGGGGAATTACTGATGTATTCTTTAGATAAAAGGTCAGAAGAGCGGAGTCTACTGAACCTGCTGTACAAAGGAAACACCGGGACGAGGTTGACTGTGTGCTGTGTTTTAGCTGGTCACTAAAGGCTCAACTTTAAAAAAAAACCCACATTTGTCCGGGTCATCTTTTCAAGTGTGCAACAACATGACGATCTTGTTAGAATTTTGCCTTCTTTTATTCATTAAAGACGTTAATGTTCTTTCTTTTCATATAAAGGAACTACATGATGTTATATAAACATGGTCAACCCAAAGACAACACACACCCCTGTTATTTATATTTATCAGGAGTGTAACAATTCATTTTAACATTTTAACAACAATTCGCTTCCATCTTTGTGGTTGACGATTTGATTCACTTTTGATTTGACAATTTGATTCGATCCAATTCGCTGACCTAAAATAGATCCAGGACATCTTTAGTCAAAACTTCAACCAGTGTGACTCAGAGAAATACCTGGTACTGAATAGTGCAGGTGAAGTTTTCTAGATTCCTTGTATTTCTTGCGATACAATCAAGTAAACAAAATGAATATCAAATCCATTCACATTTCAGTTTGATCAAGTTCAGCCCACTGTTGTTTTTCCACCCTTGTGGTTGCATTACACATCCAAACACATGGATATGCAACCCCCCCCCACACACACACACACCCGCACGCACACACACCAACCCACACATCTGGCACCTACACACATTCACACACATACAGTGTCTGTTTGAAAGTTTGTTACCCTGTCAAAGAAATTTGATTCTCTGTCTGTTCAGGGACAACATTATGATCTCTTTATTCTTTATAACTCTTGGTATTGCTTGACATACAGAGGTCAGACATCTATTCATTCTCTGAAAATGTGCTTTTCCTTTTTGGGGTCACTGCAGACATCTGAGGGGTTTAGCCTGGACAGTTCACTAATCCATCCCAGAAACAATCAACCACTCAAAATGACCATTTAAAGTTACCAATGAATATAAGACGATTGTTTTTGAACTGTTAGAGGAAGGCAGAGGGTCGGAGAAAATATGAATGAGGAGGACATGTACTGGTAAACTGAGCATCCCCCCAAACCAACCCCAACCTCCTCTTTTTGAGTTCCTTTGGTCTGTTCTTTTTTCTATTTTGTCTGTCTTCCAGCCCTTTTGGAAGTATAGCAGGACATTTCTTGCTTTCTCTTTGGCTTTTCCTCTTTATCACAGCCGCTCCACTCAAACTTTCCTCCATTTGATCACTTTTTGAAAATTTGCTTCAAATCATCATTCAAACTCTGCCAATGATATAGTCATTGTTTTCCTACCCAAAAGTCATATTAAAACCCTCATACCCAACAAAAAAGAAGACAAAAACCCAAAACACGTATCAGTGATCAATTATCAGTAATCCATCATCCATAATTCATTACTTCCTGATTTGATTGAAAGTCCAACTTTGACACATTGACATTACATCCAGCATTTTTCAGTTTGTCAGAGCAAAACATGAAATAACAGAATCCTAATGGACTTTTATGTAGTAATATTTGCATTTCCTGCTCCAAAGTTCTTGGGTTATGGATTGTGAACATTTCTGCCCTGTTTTCTGTCCATTCAAGGATTCCAGAAAACTGCTTCCGGTCATACTAGCTGATGTCCTTTGATGCTGAAGGTGACAAAGTCCGCTGTAGGTAAGGAAACAACAATAACAGAGTGGCGCCGATGTAATCGGCCATCGGGATTTTACCTCGATGAGGTTGGTTTCAAGACTCACTGGAGACCAGAACGTCACTCCTGCAGGGATTTTTGCCTTGTCTCATTGAAGCACTTTTCCATTTCCTCCTTTAGGACTCGTGCACATTCAGCTATGAGCATTGCAGTGAGGACCCCGATGTCTACGGCTTTGAGTTGGTGGTGGAGGACTATTCCACAGAACAGGTCGATCTGGTCTACTTAGATGGATCTAAATCCCACAGACATCCACGGCAGGAGAGAAAAAGAAGGCATGCTAACAACTCAGAGAGTGGCAATGCAACTACAACTACCTCTGCATTAGCTTTGCAAAACAACAAGAACGCCTCACCCTTCAGTAAACTGCCCCTGGAGTATATATGCCCCCTAACCCAGTGCTCTCCTGTGCCGGTCCCAAGTCCGGCTAAATGCAGAGGGTTTTGTGTGAGTAAAAACAATGATTTATGTATGTACAGACGTGCAGATGTGCAGTATATATATATATGTTTGTGTGTGTGCGTATGTAGATGTTTATGTACTTATGTATGTATCACAAAATCACAATGGTAAAATTGTATTTATGTTACTATAAATATCTATATTTATCTATATATGTGTGTGTGTGTGCGTGTGTGTGTGTAATGCAACCACAAAAGGTCACACTCCAGTGCCTATCTCGTCTGCATAGTTTTCCAGTCTGAGATGCTACAAACTACCAAAGCTGCTTCAAACGTTTGCAGTATCACATACAGTGCGGCAAATAAGTGTTGGAACACCATGTGATTTTGAAAGTTCTCCCACTTAGAAATCATGGAGGGGGAGGTATTTGCATGTCTTCTGGCGGCAGGCAGCTCTGCTCTCAGCTCTGCTCTCTCAGCACAATAATACTGATTCTTGTTTTTTTCCACCAGGTACACTTTGTTTGTGTAACCTATGTTTTTCCTTTTTGAATATTCAAACACAGACACATCTATGGCTCACTACAGTCTGTTTTCTTTATATTAGATTTTTTTATTTCACTGGAATGAACTAAATTCGCAATTTTTGCACATGTGCATTACAGTTGAAATAGTCTTAAGATTTTATGATGTTAAAAAACAATAAGAGTTTCTGAAAAGTTTAAACAGGATTATTTTCTCTTATGTCCCATTCCATCAATTTAAAAATAAAAAAAAATACAACACAACGATCAGCCATGTGGTACGCGCAGCTCACTTCCCAGAATGCCATGCTTGTGTCGCATGCGTCAGCTAACAATTATTGCAAGCGAAAGGTGTCAATAATCGAAAAAGCGGCGTAAAAGAAAACAGCAAATTGGCCATGGAAAAACGTTGCTTTTTACGTATGTTTTAAAAGTAAGACAGCGGCACAGTGATTTCTTCATGTTTGCAGTCTTTTTTTGCTAACTTTTAGCAACAGTATTATTTTGATTTTAGTTTGTTTTTTTTTCACACTTCCTCTTCTTCTTCTTTTTTGCTTTTACAAGTATGTATTACAATAAACTATTTAACTGTTAAAGAAATTACAACTGCAAGATTTGAACCCAGTGATTCCCAGGAAAACACACAAAACCTGCACAGTGGCTAATGTTAATTATTGAAGTTTGATAGCTGCAGTGTTTTCTGTTGGTGCAGATCAGACTGAAGACAGAAGGCTCATCACAGTGAGGAAGGACATCACACACGGTCAGTTTATCCATCAAGTTATTTTAAACGTTTACATTTAAGGATTTATTCTGCAAAGATGTGTACCTTTTTAATTTACATTAGAAAGAAATAAACTCTGTTTAACTAGAGCTGTCATGATAAATCTTTGAAGCGAGTAATTAACTATGACCTATTATTAATTAATATACTTAAAATATTTTAAATCTAACCTAATAGGGGATGTGTAAAACCTAATTTTGAGGCATTTTCATGACATTGTGGCACAGTAAAAGATCAAAATACAACAAAAAAAAAAAAAGTTTTTGAATAGTATTAAACGACTTCCAACCTTAACTTTTACATCACCTTGGCGGATTTGTTTCTATCTTAAACAATTAAGGGAAAAAAAACATCCTGTCCAGAGTGCTCTAATTTTCCACATCAAATCAGTAGGAACACTTTTCTGAGCAATCCAAATAATATTGAGCACAAACTTCTTTTTAATACCATAAAACATTTTTTGACATACCTTATTCTACAGGGTATCACAAGAACAAAACAGCAGAAAAGACAGGTGTGATTTAATAGTTGAAGTTAACCTGTTTGATGAATTTGATCATTTTAAAACTGGGATGAAGCAGAAAAGAAAAAAGAAATTGAGAAAAGAATCCAAGAAGGATGAAAAGGCATTGAACAATTTAGACTTTTTTTGTTTGTTTTGACTGGTCAAAAACTAGCGGGAAGACTTAAACTTTCCCTCTAAAATGTTGCTTTAGATATGTATCATGATGATCAGTATATATATCACTTTCCTTTGCTGCAGTAGAGCAAGGTCAGTGCAGGCTCTGGAAATGTTGCCCCGTCAACTTATCACATTGAATGGTCAACTTTTTGTTAAAATAAATAAATAAATAAACAATTGAAACCTAAAATAGAATTCAAATAAAGTACAAATAATTGGTTGGATATTTATTTATTTCACAAGTGAAATAAACACTACAATCCCTCAGAGGTGTCCATTATCAGAATCGAATGAACTTCCTGGAAGCAATTGGCCATCAGGCCACCACTTCAACCTTTACTTCGTGGTAACGAACACCTCCTTGGGCATTGTCCTTTACAAAATACATCATAGTTATAGATTAAAAATGAGATTAACAAAAAAACAAGAATAAATAATGTGCTGATTGGTCGGCAATTAATGGCTATAACCACAATAATTCGACACCCCTATGTTTAACACATGTTTATTAAAGTTGAAATTAATATAGTGTTCAGTTTTAATGTTGTTAAAAATACCAATGAGAGTTTCTGAAGAGTTTAAACAGGATTCTTCCTCCTGCAGACGTTCAGGGTTGAAGTTAAAGAAGAGTTTGAGCAAAGATGAAGTGGAATCTGATCCTGATCCCTCTGATGGGTACGTGGAGAGCAGCAGCTTTGCTGTTGGAAGGTTTAGCTGAAATTAACACAAAACATCATAAATAATAATTGTTAACATTTTGTTTCAGGTCAGTTTTGTTTCATTAAATGCTACATGTATGAATATAAATACATTAAGTATGAAATTACTTGGACTAAAGCTCAGGAATACTGCAGGAAGAATCACACTGACTTGGCCACAGTGACCAACATGACTGACGTTAAGAATCTTAACAAAACAGCAATGACAAAACCAGCTTGGATTGGTTTGAAAAACCACACAAACAGCAACAAGACATGGCGCGGGTCTCTACCTGGACTGAGCATCAATAAAGAGAAGAAACACTGGAATTATCTTGAACCAAATAATGATGGAAGTGAAATGTGTGTGTTGTTAATGAAAAACTCGACCTGGGTTGATGATCAGTGCAGTAAGAACCAACGTTTTATCTGCTACAATGGTGAGTTCAGAGGAGTATCAGTATCAGTTTTGAGCCAGATGCCAGCTCAGATGAGAAAAACAATGATGTACATGTACATGGCTCTATGTGTCTAGAACCCCGGACTTGCACCTCATGCGGTCTGCCTCCAGTGCGGATGCCGGTGTCGTTATGTAACATGGAAAGTGCAAGAGGCACTCACACTGCATCCAGTCTTGTCCGGCCTCTGCGGTGGCCCATATCCATTTCACTGGCTTCAAATTTTTTCTGGCCGCTGGAGCTGAGCCGCAGCACTTATTGTAAAGTTGGGGCAATTAACGACTTAAACCGTAAATCATGCGAGTGAATGTCAAGTGCATGTACTACATTAAAAAAAAAAAAAAAACTTTTTTCGCTGTACTCGCTTCGCTGTATTTGCTGTTTTCACCGTGTTGTAAACATTACGTCATTTCCATTGACATGGGGCAAGAAAGTGTGTCGACACGTAGTCGACGAGAGAGCTGTTCACAGAGATCCAGAACTACCCGATCCTTTTTGATACTACACATGCTAGGATATCGACAAAAAGGACAGAGCCTGGGCTGAGATATCGCAGGCTGTTGGACTTGATGGGTAGTTTGTGTAATATGGACATTCTCACTCAGATTAGAAGTGTGTGATGCAGAAAAATAAGTGTTGTGAATATACTCTAAAATCACGGTGGAATGACGGTTTGTTTACTACGACTTCATTTTTAAATGGTGGATTCAATGGTGGAAGTATAGATTGAAATGTAAGCAATGACTTTTGTTTTATCATTACTTTTTAAAATTATGACATCAATCTTGTTATGTCTTTTCCGAATGCTGGCAGCTACGTGCTAACGTAGATGACTAGAAACTATTGATGACGTAATCAAGGGTTAGTAATGTCTGAACGTGAAGGCCCAATTTTTCCATTACTCTCCACTTGGAGAGCTAAATGTAGGAGATGGGCGAAGCTGGATGGGTAGGGGAAAAAATTGGGATTTGGCTCAAATCTTAATATTTGGTATATTAATTATATAAAACACAATTTTCATCTGAGAAGGTGTTTAATAAAACAGCTGAAAAAACCTGTGTAAACATGAAGTTTCTGCTTTTGTTCCACAGAAAGTGACACTTCTCAGAAATTCCACTTAATAGAGACGCCTCTGAACTGGACCAACGCTCAGCATTACTGCAGAGAGAACCACACCGACCTGATCAGCGGACTACACCAGCTGGATCAATTAAACCAAAGCTGGAATGGTACTGAGGAAAAGCTGGAGGTCAAAGACAACACCCATGTTTACATTGGTTTATTCAGAAATGAGTGGGCGTGGTCAGATGAGAGCAGCTTCTCATTCAGAAACTGGGATCCACAGAGTGACAGGGGTCATGGATGGAATAGTTGTGCCGTTTTAACAGATGGAGACCTGTGGAGCACAGATAATTGTAGTCATGCAAAGCCTTTTATCTGTTATGAAGGTGAGATCATCTCTGTTCTGTTTTGATGTTCCTACATGTACAGTGACAATAAAAATGAATCTAAACAAAATCTAATCCACAAAGTGTTTTGTTATTTACATTATCAAGCTGAAAATTTTATATTTTAGTTTTTTTCATTCACAATTACCTTTATTCTATTAATAGGTAACGGAAGTTATTCTTTGTGTTGTTAATTTTCACACTAATTCAAACAAATCTGTTCAAAACTTTGAACTGTGGTTTTGTAATCTTTTTTTTTTTCTATCAGATCATGTGATCCTGATCAATGAGAGCAGGACCTGGGACGGAGGCCTTATACTACTGCAGACATCACCACCATGACCTGGTCACCA
>BSAI01000105.1:2633848-2695504 GCA_036245035.1 Adrianichthys oophorus
CCCCTTTCCTTTTCCGTCCGGTCCAACAAAAAAGACACAAATAAAAAAAATATATATATATTAATAAAGTTTGGTTTAAATTACAAAAGGGGCTTATACCAACATACATTTTGTGTTCGCTATGATTTATAACCCCTGATTGTAAGAGTAAAATCTGTCTAATACAAGAGGTTCTCAGCTCATATCTGTTTGCTCAGCTGTTGGACAGGACAAGTAAAAAAAAAAAAAAAAAAAAAAAAAAAAAAAACAAACCCCCCAAAACGAAAAAAAAAAAGGACGAGAAAAAAAAAAAAGAAGAGAAAAAAAAATAAAATAAAAAAAAAAGAAAAATAAAATGAAATGCAGCAAAATGTAATTAAGAAACCCATTATAATTACACAATTGGAAACAAATCAGGCTTCTGTGAAGCTCCATGCAAAAGCCTCTGGTGAAACATTTTAACAAGAGCAATTTTACGATCAGAACAACTCAAACTATATACAACTGCACACCTCCCCAGATCTTAACCCCGGGCTCACACTGCATAAGGTCCAGCTCCGGTGCGGACCCCGGAGTTTTTATGTAACTTGAAAAATGCGAGAGCACTCATACTGCATACTTTCCGGTCCGGCCTCTCCGACACTCCGTATCCGTTTTGTTGGCTTCAAGTTTTTGTCGGATGCCGGAGCGAACCAGAACACTTTTGTGAAGTTGGGGCAAATGAAACGACATAAACCGGAAATCAGGCAGGCGAGTGTAAAGTGCATTTTTCAAAATAAAACCTATTTTGACACAGCCAAATATGTACATTTAAGCCTTATAAACGTAGCTAGACCACTCCGCAGCCACACCGGAGCCAGACCGCATGCAGTGTGAGCCCGGAATAGCACAAGAACCACATAATCGCCTGAATCTGTGACTGAGCAGACTCCATTAATAACTTTTAAAAGATCTTATTCTGGATTGTGGCTGAAGTTCCTGAAAACATCTGGGCCAGATCCTTCACCTGAAACAGTCCATATTACAGTAAAACCATCATGAAGACCACAGGAGGTCCTGTGTAAAGCACCAGCAGTGGGAATTTAAGGATAAACTATCACTCCTTTACCACAAAAATCTGGACCGTTCATCCGTTACAATATGATGATCCTTTTATGATGATTCTTTGTAAATGTCTTTTTTAACACAAGAAAAGACATCCTATGACTAAAATCAATACAAATATCTTTAACGATATAAAGGTCTGAGATGCTGAAGATGAACAGATTTTTTAAAATTTGAATAAAACCAACAGAAGCGGTTCATACTGAATATGTACTCATTAGAGAGGGAACAGGACTATAGTCCAGATGTGTGAAAAGCTGGACAGTGTCCACAAACACAGTGACAGCCTTAAGTATCTCCTGACAGAATGAACTTCTATTCTTCTGAAAGAAGTTTTACCTTCATGGCAGCAGAAAAATCTACTTGTGCAGCTTCAGAAACTGAGAAAAAAAAGGACAAAGCAGTCATTCGTGACCTCATTCTAAAATAATTGAAATAACGCTGCTACATACATGATGCTGAATGCTGTACTGAGGATGAGGAGGCTGTGGTAGCACCTGTGATGTCAGTGACACTCTGCCAAAACAATCAGACATCAGTTCAGCGTCTCAAATTTCATAGTTGGTAGAAATGAAAGCTCTGACTTTGCTTTGACATTTTATGTTACATTTGACAAAAACTTCCACACCAATCAAATTTTGATCTGTTGTAAAATCATTCCCAGTGGTCTTTAATTATGGTTATTCTGTTTTTAGCTAAAATGAAAAAAAAAGGCATTTTCTAGGACATAGTTTTTGCAGCGCGGCAGAAGTTCACCAGAAATCGGTCAGGTAAAAATTTATGGCGTGGCACCAGTACCATACAGTACTGGTTTCAGTACAGCATTCCTAATTTTGCCTTTATCTGCACGACTCAGCCAAAAACTCTTAATTGTATAATGATCAAGCTTTGTGAAATGTACAACACAATATCATTTATGAGTTTTATTAAAAAACATCAAATTATATCTTTCTGACACTTAAATACAATTGTCATAATAATTTGGAAAGCACTGTAATTGTCTGATTTTCTTGCAGTAAACGAGCCTGGGATTTTTCTGATGCTGGCATTCATTCCTTAAGTGAATCTGCAGATGGAGTTGGATGCTCCCTGATGGATTTGTTAACATGATAAGGATGACACTCTTTTGATAAGAAACTACAATAAAATAGACAATAAACAGAAAGCATATGAAGCTGCAAAGATTAAACCTAAACTGACTGAGTGAGATTAAGCAAAAGAAAACAGCAGAACCTAATTCTCTGCTTCCTCCTTCTGGAACAGGACTGCTGTCTTCTCTACTGCTTGAGCTGTGACCAAACAACAAAGGACTTTGGGCTTCGGGGGGACCAAAGGTTTTGATGTGTTCACCTGAAAGGATGGATACAAAAAGTATTGACAAGATGATAACAGTGATGATAAGATGGCTGTTTCTCCTTCATGACTCGGGTTTGGGGGAAGTTAAGATTTTGACATAGATGATTCCTAACACTAACCCTAACCTTTAATAATCACTTTAGTTTGTGTTTAAGAAAAAAAGTACTTCTACAGTCTTACTGGGAATTCATTGTTGATAACTATTTGAAGTAAAGTTCAACCATGTTTTAGAATTTGAAACTGTTGGAAATGTCCTATGAAAAGCACAAAAAACAAACAAAAAAAACAGACAAAAGTTTGAGTAGCATCAAGACTAAACCTGAACCTGATCCTGCACTTCCTTCTGCTTCTTTCTGATGGTTGGATGAGCCCCTGCTCCAACCAAGATCCTCCCAAAGTCTTCTACTTTTGTTGTGAACGAAGGTGATTCAATTTCTGTCTGGATTACAGCATGGGCTGATCTGTTCCTCTGAAAAGTCAAAAACGTATCGTCAACTGCATAAGAATAGAAAGAAAAAGATCCACAGGTCTGGGGGAGATGTTTACCTGCTCAGCAGAGAGCTGCTTCAGGTTTGCATTTTTCCTCAGATAACCTCTTGATGCTGCAGAGAAAAGAGACAGACAGACATCCCAAAGTTCTGCAGTTTAACATCCCTGACATCAAAAGATGTAACTGAAAGAGATATCATCTTAATACCGGATTCGTTTCCCATGACAACCCTTTTTCCAGAGACGCTCAGTGCTGCTGCTGCACCATCCTGACAAAGACAGACACTTACGTCATGCAAACATTCCCCTTTTGCAGTCAGGGCATTTTAGCCTGTGTCACATGTGACAATAAGGATTCTGACTGTAATGTCTCAGATCAGAAACTGTTCACACTTATCACAGATTTTGTGTTTCGTAAAAAGTTCTGTATATGTGAGGAAACTAAAATGAAACTAGTCTAAAATTTACTTTTGTGGATACTTCCAGTACCTTCTCTTTTTCTTCTCTGAGCGACTGTTTTCTCTGTAAAACATTCTTGAGTTCAACCAGTACTGGATGTGGGCATTCCCTACTCTGTACAGGTGGATCTTTGTTGTTGGGAAGGACCACAAGTGAATCTCTGTTCTTAGACAGGGCCGCAGGTTCTTCTCTGTTCTTGGAAAGAATTACAAGTTGATCTTTGTTTTTGGGCGGAACCACAGGTGGATCTTTGTTTTTGGGCAGAGCCACAGGTGGATCTTTGTTTATAGACGGGATCACAGGTGCATCTTTGTTTTTGGGCGGGACCACCTGTGGTGAAAAGAGTTCAATGCTTTTAGTCAGAAATTTTTAACCTTTATCCAATTAAAACATGTTAAATACAAAAAGGTTTAAATTGAAGATGTTTGAAGGAAAACCTGTGGACTCCTGCGTCTCTCCTGAAATTGAGATCCTGGGTTAGCCAGAGGATCCCTGAAGGGTTTCTGCACCTATGAGATGGAACAGAAGTTTGTCTCCTTACTGTAGGTGTGCTGCCCAGTTCAAATGAATTTTACTTCACCTGCTCTACCTTCAGGTCAGAGCAGAAATCCTGACGCCGTAGCTCAGGAGCCTTTTCAGCAGTTCTCAAGACAGGAGCAGCTGGAGCTGGGATGGAAGGAGATCTTCATAAACTGAATTCCAGAAAATTTGCTGATAGTGAATGAACATTTAACATACGTGATTCGGGTTCCCTCTTTATTCTGTGGTTAATCTGCATTTCTTCACTGACTCCGTTCTAACAAAACCAGACATAACACAGAGGTGTAAAACAGTAGTAATCCATCAACCCATCCATCCATCTATCTATTCATTTTTCAATCCATCCATCCAAGGATTCTTCCATCCATCTATCATCCACATATCCATGCATCCATTGTTCCATCTTTCTGCTGCTGCTTCTCAGTTCTTTTGGAAAGATCTGTTAAGTTAACCAGGAAAAACTGATTCTTAATTTTGATTTTTATAAATATTAGAACCTGAGCTTTTTCTCTTTTGGTCTCTTTTCATACCTCTGGAGGAGGTTTCCACTGACGTTCTTCCTCTTCTACGTTATAATTGGAGTCATATTTCTCTTTCTCTGGGATTCTTGCTCCCTTCAAGGTGCATCCCATCCTTCCCTGATGAATCCGTAACCCCCGATAGGTGGTCCTTTTGGTCCAACCACAGTGACAGACCCGGAAGCTCAGGTCAGGAGATTCCAGGGCTTCTGTTCAAAATAGGAGAATAAGTTCTTCGCTCACATTTTTATTTTTGCTAAATAATCTCCACTCATTTTTAACTAACCAGTTTTAACAAAAAAGCCAAAATACAGCATGAGATTGTTCTGAACTGTCTGACCAAACAAGTACGGCTGTTGGTATGCCATCACCCTCATCCCTTTTGGAGTGCATCCCATCTTGCCCTGGTGAATCCTCAGGCCTCGATAGGACATAACTTTGGACCATCCACAGCAATGGCACACCTGGAAACTCATTTTACTGCAGAACAAAGCACAGTAATCAGGCGGAGCTGCTCCTCCTTGTCCCACTCAAACACACAAGTCTCTGCTGTCTGCAAGGCAGACTGCACACATAGTTTACATATGCTGATGTGCCAGACTTATCCAGATCATCATCTGATTTAAAATGTTGGTAAAACAAACAACAAAATATCTTTAGATGGAAATAATAAAAAACGTTTAGGTATTTTACATAGAAAAACAAACAAAAAAAAAATCTTCCCTTGGGTCACTGTTTGACCAGAACAAAATTTGAAGAAAACAGCTAAATGATTTCTTAAAATGAAATAGAAAGAAAGTTAATCAGCAATGTCTGCATGGGAGTTGTAAAAGCTATTTTTCTATATTTTTACCAACAGAAACATTATTTACATTTTAAAAGGAAATATAATAAAAGTCAAATACAGTCTGTTTCCCTGAAGGTCAGACTCCTGCAGAGCTCACGTTTCTGCACGGCAGGTTTTTGCTGAAAGTCTCTTCTGTTTGAAAGTTCAACTGAATAATAAGTTAACTAGTGGGCCTTTTAAGCAGCTTTTTAGTCCATGACGGCAAAAAACTTGGATTAAACAGCTCAACTCAGTTCAACTTTTTTTATATAGCACTTTCAAAAAGCAAACAGCTAAAACAAAGTGCTGAAGACAAAACATAAAAGATGACAGCACAAAAAAAAAGGTAAAAATCCAAGATAAAAAATGATAAAGTCAATAAAATAATGAAAAAGCAGAAGTCTCATATCACGTTAAAATCAAAGGCTTGAAAGTGAGTCTTTAGACGGGTTTTAAAAGTGGACAGTAATGATGCTTTTCTGATGTGAAATAACAAAGAGTTGGACCAGGGAACAGAGAGCCTTGGACCAGTGACGGCAAAGGCTCTGTCCCCTCTGACCTTCTGCCTGGACCTCTGTGTCAATTCAGGTGTCACCACAAAAACCTAAAAATAATGGGCGACAAGTATAGTGACAGAAACTAAAGACTAGGTGTATAGCAATGAATCAACCTAATCAACAGTGTTGGACAAACACCTTTTTTTAAAGAGCAATCAACTACAGTGCATCTGGAAAGTATTCACAACGCCTCACTTCTTCCACATTTTATTATGTAACAGCCTTATTTCAAAATGGATTAAATCCGTTTTCTTCCTGAAAAAAATCTTTGAAAAACACCCCATAATGACAATGTTGAAAAAGTTCTTTTGAAATAGTTGCAAATTTATTAAAATTTACAAACCTGAAAAAATGATATGTACAGAAATATTAACAGCCTTTGCTGTGAAGCTCCAAAGTGAGTTTCCACTTATGAGCCTTGAGATCTTTCAGATGCTTAATTGAAGCCAACCTGTGGTAAATCCAGTGGGTTTGACATGCTTTGGAAAGGTACAACCCTGTCTACATGAGGTCCCAAAGTTGACAGTGCATGTCAAAGCACAAACCAAGCATGAAAGAAAAGGAATTTGTCCCTAGACCTCTGAGACAGGATTGTCTTGAGGCACAAGGCTGGGGAAGGGTCCAGAAAAATTTCTGCTGCCTTGAAGGTTCCAATGAGCACAGTGGCCTACACCATCCATGAGGGGAAGAAGTTTGGAACCACTAGGATTCTTCCTAGATCTGGCTGGCCATCTAAGATGAGTGATCGGAGGAGAAGGGACCTGGTCATGGAGGTGACCAATAACCGAATGGTCACACTGTCAGAACTCCAGTGTTGCTCCGTAGAAAGAGAACCTTCTAGAAGGACAACCATCTCTGCAGCACTACACCAATCAGGCAAGTATGGTAGAGTGGCCAGACGGAAGCCCCTTCTTACTAAAAAGCTTGTGGAGTTTGCCAAAAGGCACCTGAATGACTCTCGGACCAGAGAAACAAAAATAGAACTTCTGGGGATGAATGGCAGGCAGCAAACCAGGCACCGCTAATCACCAGGCCAATACCATCCCTACAGTGAAGCATGGTGGTGGCAGCATCATGCTGTGGGAATGTTTTCAGCAGCAGGAATTGGAAGACTCAACATAATAGAGGGACAGCTGACTGTAACAATATACAGAGACATCCTGGAGGAAAATCTGCTCCAGAGCGCTCTTGAACTCAGACTGCGTGGAACCTTGGAACCCACAGATAAACCCACATGGGGCCAAACATGGAAGTCATAAACTGAACTGTGATGTTTTGGACAAAATGAAAAAGAATAGTGAATGGATTATGGATTATATACTGTTAGATATAGGAAGTGTAACCTGGCTATTCATGGCTTTATATTTTCTGGACTTACACGTATTATCCATGAATAATTTTGGTGTGGATGGAGAGAAAGGGGATAAAAAAGTTAAATGAAAATGACTCTTTTAAAATGAATAAATAATCATCATGATTGCCATTTGAGGACTTTTGAAGTGACTCAATATAATGAGCGTGAGTTGGTTCAGAACATAGATCCAGATATGAATTTTTTTCATTGTAATAATGATGGTTGTCATTATTATAGTGAAGATGACTTTAATAAGCATATTAAAATATCAAATAAATTATCAATCATCCAATTTAATGCCAGAAGCTTCTATGCTAACTTTCATATCATTAAGAACTATCAACAGACTTTCTCAGAGCCATTTAGTATTTTAGCCATCGCAGAATCTTGGCTTAAAGCTGAAAAAAGAAATTGGACTTTCATCTGGATGGTTATGATCATAGAAATATCAACAGGAATAACTAAGCTGTTCTAGGTGTAGCACTCTTTGTGGATAAAAGACTAAATTACAAACTTGTGAATTATATGACAACTGTTATTGATTATTTGCTTGAATGTCTGACCATTGAAATTTGCAATGACAAGACAAAGAAGATTATTGTAGATTGTATTTATAGAGCACCAGAAACAAATAACGACTCCTTCAGAGTATGGATGGAGAGTGTTCTTCTTAATAAAAAAAAAAAAAACCTGTTTTTGCATGTGGTGATTTTACTATTATTTTACTAAATCCACATAGACACAAACCAACAGATGATTTTTTTTTTTTAAACAATGTACAGTTTAAGTTTGTTCCCAAAGATTACTTGACCCACAAGAATCACCAGCAGCTGTGCCACGCTGATTGAGAATATTTTTACCAACATAACTGAGAGTAAAATAAATAGTGGTATACTTATCAATTATATTTCTCATCATTTACCATTTTTTTTTACGAATTTTGATTATAATTATAAGACAAATAAATCAATGACACATCATATACAAAAGGGAATTAGAACTGAAGAATCAATACGCAAACTTAGGGAAGATTTAATGGCACAAAACTGGGAAGTAATTTTAGAAAAAAGGAATGTGGATGATTTCTATAAGTTGTTTTGGAAAATGTTCAAAAGCTTGTATGACAAAAATTGTCCAGTCAAAGAATACACTAACAAACTGAAATATTTCAATTGTCCGTGGATCACAAAAGGTTTACAAAATACCTGTAAAAAGAAGAAATTTCTTTGTAAAACAAATTTTAAGATGTAGAAGTAAAGAGAATGAAATCAGGTACAGGAAATACAAAAACAAGTTAACTCATATTTGACTCCCAAAAAAAAGAGTATTACAGAAAATTATTTGAAGACAATAAAAATAATATTAAAGGCACATGGAATATTATAAATGTTATTCTTGGAAACAACTCAAGGCATATTGACATACCTGAGTACTTTCTTGACAATGACAGAGTTGTGTCTGATAGAGGTGATATGGCTGATAAATGTAATAATGACTTTGTAAATGTTGGACCAGACATTGCAGAAAACATCTCCCAAGAAAACATAATAGGAGATAGTCCAAATGGACTGATAGATAGAAATGGTAACTCAATGTTTCTTAATCCTGTCAAGGAAAAATAAATATTAGAAATAGTTAAAAAGAAAAGATAAGCCTTCAAAAGATAGTAATGATTTTGATATGAAAGTTGTCAAGCAGGTTATTGAAGGGATCATAATACCATTCAAATATATTTTCAGACAGTCATTTTAATCTGATTCTTTTCCAGATTCAATGAAAATAGCTAAAGTTATACCACTGTACAAACGAAAATGTGAACAAACATCTTTTCACCAACTACAGGCCCATCTCACTACTTCCTCAATTCTCCAAAATACTTGAAAAACTTTTTAGCTCAAGAATGGACACATTTACAGCAACACACAACATACTTTCAGACAGCCAATATGTCAACATTGTTGGTATTAATCAAAGCTACCAAAGAAATTAGCAACACTCTGGAACTAAAACAAATCACAATTGGAATTTTCATTGATATAAAGAAAGCATTTGACACAATTGATCATAATTTATTACTTCATAAACTGGAAAAGTATGAATTTAGAGGCTTTGTACTACAATGGATTAAAAGCTATTTAACAGAGAGATGGCAATATGTTCGGTTGGGTGATGTTTGTTCCTCTCAAATGAACATAGGTTGTGGTGTTCCGCAAGGGTAAGTTTAAGGCCCTAAACGTATTGTTTATTAATGGCCTTTGGTTTGTATCTCCAGCGATGAAGATGGTTTTATTTGCAGATGACACGAATATCTTTTATTCTGGTGAAAATTTAATCGAATTGTTGGATTTAGTTACTAAAGAAATGAAAAACATCAAAGTGAGGTTTGATAGAAATATTTTGGCTTTAAATCTAGATAAAACAAAATCATGGTATCTGTAAATGCCAAAAAGGAAAGGATTCAATTAGAAATGAATGGAATCCAAATTAATTTGGTTCATGAAAACACATTTTTGGGAGTTATAATTGACGGTTAGTTGTTCTTTGCAGTTTGTTATGACTTCTGATGTTCAAATGAAGTGAAACTGAAAAAAACTGTGTTATGGTCTTGTCTCACCAGGCAGAGGGCCCAAGGAAGACCCATGACACGCTGAAAAGAATAAGTTTCTTGGCTGGCTTGGGAACGCCTCGGGGTCCCCCAGAGGAGATGGAGCAAGTGACCATAGAGAGGGAAGTCTGGACATCTTTGTTTAAGACTGCTGCCCGTTTAAGACCCGGTTCCGGATGAGCACAAGAAGATGGATGGATGGATTGATGGATGGATGGACGGATGACATGTGACAGAATCTTCTAGTAATGCTCAGTTACTATTAATTTGATGTAGAAAAACAACAGTGGGCTGAACTTTATCAAACTAAAACATGAATGGATTTGACATTAATTCTTATTAACTTGTTTGTAAACATATTTCATTTACACTTGATTTTTTTGCAAGAAATACAAGGAAGCTAGAAAACTTCACCAGCACTGTTCAATACCAAGTATTTATGGTGAAGTTTGGCTCCTGGATACGTTTTAGGTCAGTGAATCAGATTCTTCCAAATGAACCAATATCGACTATAATTCGTATCAGCAACTACTTCTGAAATGAATCGAATCGTTGTTAGGCTACAATTAATCATTATACCCCTTTTAAGAGTCTATAGACCTGAGATGCTGTGAATCCACACCCACATTCCTCATTAAGCTAATATAACATTTAACAGCTTTATTATCTTCATGTAATGGTGAACTTTTGTGCTTCTTCATATTTAGAGCTAACATGTAACTAACCTCAGAATTCACGCGGGACGTTTTGTAGGAAATCCGTTTTTTTTAGCAGTTTTTAGTTTGTTCAAAATGTTGCACTCTAATGAGTTTCTGGCCGTGGATGTGGATTAAAATCTGTTTAATAGTGTCAGAGATAAGGACAAGCCTCTCACTCACCCTGCGCTTTCCTCCCGCAGCTGCTGCGATTCAAACGGATCTACTTCAGCCCTTAAATAAGTGGGTTGCTTTAACTTTCGTTTCCGCGAAAAAAAAAAACCCCAAAAAATACAAGACCAGATATTAAAACCAAAGTCACGCGCCGTTTCCCGCGTGCCGCTTCCTCATCTTTCACTTGGCTCAAAAACTGTCAATCAAAACCATAAAGAGTTTGTTTTTATCTTAAGCTGAACTTTTGCTCTTTAAAACAATAATACTTAGTCACTTTACTGGAAAGCAATTAATTGTAAAAATAAACATATTTATAAACGAAACTATAAAGAAAAATTTTTTTTTAATTGAATGAATTAGACAAAAAGAAAAATTCTACAGACTCATTGTAAAAATTTAAAAGGTATTCTTGCCACTGTCACCCTAAATTAGAAAGTGAAAAGAAAGTATTTTTACCAACTTTTTCTGTATTTTGACACTTTTAAATATATTTAAAAACTACAATTAAAATTAATTTGTAAATAGGTAGGCTGAATTTAAGTCTGAAACATTTACATCTTAAAACTATCGAAGAAGTGTCTCTGACTCCGTGTTTTGGTATTACCCTTGGGCACCTGAAGACAGACAAAACAATTTTGTTAAAATTAATTTTTGGATCAAAAACTGTTTTACCTACAGTAACAATTTTTTGAAAATCCACAACCTTTTTAAGTGAACACAGTTTTTTTTTATTTGGGAGAAAAAAGTTTATTCAATAAAATGAAATTAGCAGGAAAAGTGATTTTTTAAGAGAAAATTTTATCCAGAAAAAAGATGAGAGATTTATGTAGATTTGGCAAAGTGAATGCAGTCTGTACATGAGACACAGCTCCAAGGACATTGATTATGAATTGTTTACAGCCAATCATGATGCAGAACACAATGCGCTGTAAAAAAAAATAAAATAAAATAAAAAACATGCAAAATTGCACTTAAAAATAAACGAAACCGCAAGAGGTGCACCGTGATATTGCAAGGAAGTTCAGTAATGTAATGTAAAGTCTACATGCAGGAAACAGGCATCTTTTTTCTCTGAAACATGTACTGGTCATGGATGCTCCTCGATCTCAATCAGTCTCCTCCTCATCAACAGATATAGAGCACAAATGTTTCCATTCAGTATCCATTTCATTTTCCTGATGTTTTCCATTGCAAATGACCAAAGGTTGGGCGTTTTCCTCCTCCAGTCTCACATGAGGACTGAAATACGGGTAAAGCTCCTCTTTGAACGAGCACTCAGTGAAGGAGTAGATATGAGACTGAGCCCTCACATCATAGAAGGAGAGCAGGCCTTCCTCGTAGTCCACGAACAAACCCACTTTGGTGGGTTTTTCTTTTGGGAACAGACTAAGCGGCACTGACATCATGGCGGCATACTTCTCCTGCTCATAATGAACCAAAACCCAGTAGCCATTTTCTGGACTCAGCGTGAGTTTGCCCTTACGGCTGGCACCTCCTGTTGCCACACCCAGATCCCACCCTGTCTTGTTGCCAACCTCCACCTCCCAGTAGGACCTGCCAGAGGAGAAGCTGTTGAGCCCCAGAACGCTGCCGAACAGATCAAACCTGCTGGGAGAATCAGATATGTCCTGGACTTGTCCTGAGTCTCTCACTTCCTTCCCGTCTTCAGAGAGAGCCAGGTGTTTGTGAGCGGTGCTCGGATCCAGCTTTACGTCCACTGTTGAGTCCAAACTCAGAAATTATTTCATGGAAAATCTACCCTGAACATTTTCTAATACATTATATCCGACTGACCTTTAAATGGTGAAAGTCTCTTGAGATCTAAAAGGCAAAGAAAGATGTATGAATACCCGAGTCAACCTTTTGACTGCTGGCCTCTGCAAACTCACCGATGGAGCTCAGCCGGTCCAGTTGCTGATGAAAATTTTCAATCAGCGCCTCTGTGGTTTTTCTTATGGAGCCGAAGGAGAGCGACGTGTCAAGCTCCACCCCCGTCCAGTCCTTCATGTCATCCTGGTTGGCGAGTGGAGGGTATCTCTGACCAACAAAAGCAGAAGAACAGCTTCACGCCACTGCTGAAAACAGCAGCAGGATTACAAACATCAAAGTCCAACTATCAAAATCAGTTCATCAACGAGTGCGTCTCCCCAACCAGGAACAGACAAACCACTTGATGCAGATCGTTTAGTGATTTGAATTGGTAATGGAAATTGACCCCCGTTGTCTCACTGCAAAAAAAGCTTATTCTGTCTGAGGATGGGAGACAGGAAATACAGAAAAGAGCAAGAGCACTGGAACAGCAGGAAGAAATGATGAGAAGGAGAGCAAAAGGAGGCCCTGCAATACACAGGTGACCTGTCCAGGATGTACCCCGCTTTCCCCCCAACAGTAGCTGGGTCAACTCCAGCAACGCCATGACCCCAAAAAGGATTTAGAAAATGGATGGATGGATGGAATCAAGGCTTTTTTGTGAGACTAAACTCTGTTTACAAGTCAAAGAACTCGTTCATTTTTTTCTTAATTACTTCATTTCTAATTGACTTAATGTTAAAACGTGTTCAGAGCTCACAGATGGACAGAAAACCAGTTCTATCCCAGAACAGAACAAGCCTTTTGTCAAAGCATCACTTTCCCTTTATTTTGATACTGTATCTCCAAAATAAAAGCCTCTCTTGTAGCATCGCAAAGCTTGCGTTTGGCTGAGCCAATCTTCTGATCATAGTATTAAGCTTCAAATGACTGCAGCATGCAGGTCCCCTGGAGTGACCTGGATTAACCCTTTGGTCGATTCAGTTTCTTTGGAAAGCATCGTTTCAAGATAAGGAAGTCTCTCCCCCGACAGACAGGCTGTTTTGTGACAGTGAAACTGCCAAAACTCCATCTCCCTCCTGGATTTAAAATCTTAAACTTTTGGTCACTCTTGACCAGAATTTGTGCTAATACGGTTTTCCAATTCTGGTTCATCTCTGTATGACACCTTCAAATCAACCCTCATTTTCGGCCACAAGAAACTACCCCCCCTACTACCCATAGGATTTACGACAGGAGACTGAATACGTATAAACTCAACGTAACCTTCATTTATGTCTTGTCACATAAAGGACTAGAAACATACATGCAAAAAAAATCACCTGAAGGAAAAGGATATGATCATCCAATGCTGATATGTCTTCCAGTTCGGCCACTGCAACCTTGAGTTTGTTGATTTCTGCGTCTAACTCGTCCTTTAACTCTTTTGCTTCTTTCTCCAGCAGCCTCCTCCGTTCTTTCAGCGGCTGCAGCACTGCTGCCTGAGCGGCCTCCAGGATGTTGAACACAGCAGTGAAGACGGCTTCCACATCCAACCACTCATCCTCCAACTGGTCCTGTAAAAGGGAAGAAAAGCCCAAATGTACATGTGCAAATGCCTGACAGATGTTGCAAGCTGCTAAAACACTGGTCATATGACATGTGAATGATGTGAAAACACTGCTAATTATCAGGAAATTCTCAGGAAAATTTGAGCACAGATAAAATGTTAAAATAAGATCTTATTGCAAAAATAGGATAGCTGCCCAATTAACTGGCAATGACTGAAAAGAAGATGCAAATATGAAGAAAAAAAGACAAATATGGTAAATGGCGTATACTTATATAGCGCTTTTCTATCTTCATTGAAGGCCCAAAGCGCTTTACAGTCACGGTCCCATTCACCCATTAACACACACTTTCACACACTGATGGTGTTTTCAACAGCAAAAAACACACATGTGAAAAAAATTGACAGGACAAGTAGCTACAAAATGGAAAATAAGCAAGAATATTTGTAATGTTCTTTATTATAGTTGTGTAATAATGTCTACATAAAGCTAGAACATATGCAAATTAAAGTATTGAATAAAATAAACATAAAATAATGCCCAGGAATGGTTAAAAAAACATATATGATCAAATTATCAATTAAAGTCCCACTTTGATAATCTTTTGATCTATTTTAAAAACATTACCACTGTTCTTTTATTTAAGATTATGCCATTTTTAGGCAAACTTTAAGCCAAATTTTCGTTATGGATGTGTCTTCTCCATCATCAGAAAAATGCTCCCAGAACATGTTAAAAAAACACCAAAAACACAATTGTCATCAGAGCATGTCTCTAATGACCATAAATTCAGAAGGATTTCCCTATAGAGCATCTTCAGACAAAATGTACGCATCACAATCCTTTTATTACAATGTGTATGCACGCTGTATTGTGTTGAGTTGTTTGTTTCTCTTTTTTGCTGCTCACCATACAAACTTTCAGAGCTGCTTCAATGTCATCAACCTTTGCTTTCCTCCTTTCAATCTTTTCCTCCAGCTCTGCTTTGTTGCTTTGAAGTTGAACCTGGGGAAGGAAAAAACAATTCTCTTCAAGATTTTGCAAAGTCTTGGGAGGGTTGCACCAGACTAGACTCTATATTATTGAACTTTTTCTTATCTCTCAATGAATGTTACTAAAATAAAAAAAAAAAAAACAATCTGCTGCTTTATTGCTTCATTGAGTGAGTACCTTCTTCTTGCGCCATTCGTCTTCTGTGGAGACAACCTCGTCTTGACCTTCCTTCATACAGGAAACACAAATGCACGCCTGCCGCCTCCTGTTGTAGAGCTCAAAGGGGCGCCCGTGCTCGAGGCAGGCTCGTGCATCCAGGTCCTTGATTGGCTGCACCAACCTGTGGCCCTTCAGCCGCTTGAAAGAGTGGCCCTGCAGGTGAGCTGAGCAGTAAGAGGTGAGACACATGAGGCAGGACCTCACCGCCTTCATCTTTGAGGACGTGCACACATCACAGGCCACTTCCTCGGCCGCGCCCGTGTACCTATTCTGTACTGCAGCTTGCATGTCTTCAATTATGTCCCTGAGGACAAAGTTCACCTTTGGCATTTTGTTCACATGGGTTTTGCAAAGAGGACACATTATGGCCAAATATTTGAAGTGGCGATCAAGGCATGCCTGACAGAAGGAGTGACCACAAGAAATGGTGACTGGATTTCTGAAGGCTTCCATGCAGATGGAGCAGGACAGATGCTTCTCCAGGGAGGTGGAGGAGGAGTCTCTGAGAGGTGCAGAAATGGAGGCCATGTCTGCAGAAGGACAACACATCCATCACAGTTGGTTTCTTTAATAAAAACTAATTAAAATATATTATATAAAATTATTTAAGAGTTTACCAGATTAAACAAAGCAGCATACCTATTTAAAAAACATGGGCAACGCACACTTTTTGCCTCAAAATCTTAATTTTTATCTTTTATCTGATTGTATTCTTTGTTTTAATGCAGAATGTGGTTATTTTTATTTTACTTCTTATTTTGAATAAAAAAAAGTTTGGATTTTTTTAAAGTTCTTTTTTCATTTGAACTGTCATGGTGCATATTTTCTAAACCCGGTCAAAAAAATATAAAAAAAAAAAATCAGAATGGTTGATTCATATGATCAAAATAAAAATTCTGATCATACTGTGTTGAAGAATAAAGTGAACTCTGAATCAAGAAAAAACTGGATCTGCTGTCTGCTAAAAGGGTCTGTTTATTCAAGAATAAATTCAGAAGATCTTCATTTCAGAACCGATCATCAATCGGAGCCCAAATGCAGTTAACCCAGTCAGATGGAAGAAGCCCCCGTATTATGGACCAGAGGTTGTATCTGAGACGTTGCTTAACCACTCTCATTGCAATAACAAAAACATGTTTTTTCTTGTATCTCCTGCCTACTGAACAATTCATTGTGACCCCCAGTTTTATTTTTTATTTGACTTAGCTTGACTTGCAGAAACACCAAGTTCTTCTTCTGTTCCAAGAGGATTGATCACTTTCAAAGCTGTGCTGGGTTTGGATTATTTCAAGAAGAGGGTAAATAAGCTGACCGCAGCCCGTATGAGCCTCAACTTGTTTTAAAAAAAAAACTGGAGACAAACTCTGCAGCTTGATCAGACGGACTTCACGTCTGATCAAGCTGCAGAGCAGAAAAAGTGCCTTTGATCACATTTGAGCCCAGATAATTTTAAAAAAGCACTAAAAGTCTCATTAAAGATTATTTCCTATTCCAATTGTGTCTTCTTTTGTAAAAAGCTTTCCTGCAGCTTCTGTTTTTAGTGTGCGATTAATGTTGGATAAAAACATTGCAGTGTTAAAAAAGTTGTGTATTTTTTACACGATAAGGTTGACAGCTGGATTATTTAATAAAGAATTTGAAAAAAGCAAAAAAAAGCCGCGAGGTGTCAGTTGACTGTGAAAAATGCAGATCCTCCTGGTGACTCATTTTCACAAAGCTGGATGGAAATCCAAGTTAGTTTCAATCTTGTTGCGCGGAGTTTTGCAGGAAAAAAATGAGAAATATCAAAGTATGTTATAACTCACCGAGGTTTGTTGGTCCTGCAGCAGAGCTCAGATGATCATAAAAAACATTTCACCCCTCCCTACATAAATAATTATATGTCTTCTGAAGAGCTTCTTACAGGAGGAGGAGGGTGTGGTGGAGTTATATAATTTCCCTGAAACGAAACTGAAGTGTTTTGCTCCTGAAGCAGAGAGGAGTTCTATCCAGATATTTCTCATTGTTCTTTTATTGATGTGCTTTTTGCAGAAAAATTCAGCATCTGATATCCAACAAAAACATCTACAAATCATTTCATATCATGCATACAGGCTCCTATCATAGAAAAATCCATAAAACTGCCAGTGCTGTAGGCTAAACCCTAACATGAAAACTAGCTTTCAAAGAAACACTTCTTTGGGAACTTAAAATATTAGATTTATTCAGTCTTTGCAGAATAAACAAGTATATATTTATATTTTGATGACTTGTTGAGACATGGAAGTTTCGCTGAAAGCGCCATTATTCAGACACAGCTCCTGCAGTAGATGGTGAGCCGCACTGTAAATTTTTTTATTGTTCTAAAAGACCGAATGATCTTATTAACCCAGAGATGAAGACGTGATTACCAATGTTTTTGTAGAATTTTTCAATAATAAATTAATCTGATCTTTTAACTTTCTCCGTGTCTTGCAATGACATATGCAGACATTGCTTCCATGTACGATGAGGCTAAAAACTTGACAACAGCCTCTCCCATAAGATGGGAGCGTCAGGTTTATAGACATATTTTTAGACAAACAATAAATTTGATGTGAAAAAGAGGCAGCGGACGCGATTTTGAAAAAGTGAATCATGTTCCGTGTGAATGTAGCTTCACGCCGGGCTTTGCTGATTTGTTTAGATGCATCATACTTTTCCCCCAAAAGTACAACTTGTAAATGTTTTTTTCTTCTTTATTATGCAGGTTATACTGCAGTGTGACTTATACTCTGGTAAATATAGATGGCTACATGTTCACTGAATTTGAAAAATATGTGATCATAATGTGCTTTAGCAGGCAATTCAGGAGTTAAAGTTTAACTGTCAAAACATTTTTTTGTCTAAACGTTGTCTAAAATAACAAAATTCTTAACAAACTTCAGCATCTTACCCTAACAAATCAGCTGAATGTGTTCAAATGCTCAAACATCCATCACTAAGGTTCTTTTCCTCTATCAAAACATTACTGCAAAAACGTGTTGCTTTTATGTTCTTTACACCAAAAGGTTGCAAATAAATCTGTGACATGAGAGTAACAGTTCAAAGTGTCGCTGTTCTGTGTGCGATCTTAGTTGAAACATCACCACAGTGAGTTTAATGGAAGCTGCTGGGTCTGGAGGAGGAACACACAGGAAGAATGGGCATGCAGCCGTCACACTTGTCCATTCAGTCTGTCTTTTTCACGCCCTTAGCTTTGCTTGATGAGGCTTTTCTCGCTCACAGGACTGATCACCATGGTCTCAGAGGCTTTGTCGCAGCAGTAAAGGTAGAAGAAGGGTCGAATCCTCTCTGTAAAAGTAGCTTCAAACGTGTAGATGTGGGTCCGAGCTTTCACGTCGTAAAAGGACACCTGACCTTCCTCATAGTCCACGTACACCCCAACCCTCTTGGGCTTAAACTCAAGGGACAGCTGCAGTGGTGGGGCTGTGGACACGCGGTAGCCCTGGCCTCTTTTCAGGGCCAGAGCCCAATAGCCCTGACTTGTGCTGACAGAGATTCTGCCTTTCCTATTCACCGAAGACCTGGCCACACCGATGTACCAGTCATCTTTGTCCCCAACCTGGACCTCCCAGTAATGTCTGCCGGAAGTGAAGCCCTCGCGTCCCAGTACTATCACCACAGTGTCAAAGCGGTCAGGGTGGTCGGGAAGGTCTTGCCAGGCCCCCAGGTGCCTCACCTGACGCCGGTCCTGAGACAGCTGCAGCCATGGGTTGGCCGTGTCTGGGTCCAGAGTTACGTCCACTGTGGAAGCAAAACCAGGGGTTTGTTTTGTTATGGACAGCTACAACACCACACAAAACTGTAGACAAAACCAATCACCTGAATATTTCTGAACCTTTGTGATCTCTGTAAAAATCAGAGAAAGAGGATCCATTTTAACTCAGAATTCAGTACATTGCTGACAAATTTTCCATTTGTCTAAAAGAAAATTGTCCCACCACTTTCCAATAGTTTGTCAATCATTTGGGTTAGGGTAGCCTCCAGGTTGCAGACGGTTCTCCGGATCATTCCCACAGAGGTGTCAGTGGGAACGCTGGTCTCAGACCAGTCCTTCACAGACGGAGGTGTGCTGAGGGCAGGGAAGCTCTGAGGACCACAGAAAAACATCTCAGACCACATTATTACAAATTCTGAACAGTTCAAGAGCAAAAAAAAACTCGTATGGTGGAGCAGGTTTAAATGAGACGTTCACGAAACAGAGAAATCCAAGAGAAGAGTCAGGCCCACATTTATTTCAGCATGTTGCTCATGAAACAATTCACAGGAGCACCAGGCTGCAAACAGCACCATCTAGTGGCTGTACGTAATTTACATCACAAATATGTATGCCCTAAGCAAAAAGCAGAACACTTGAAGTTTATTTTATGAAGTACACTTTAGCATAAGTAAGTAAATATAGCAAGTGGAATTGCTTCTGCTGAAAAGGTCTAAAATATGTTCCAAGTGTGGTTGAAGTTACAAAACATGCAAACAATGACCCAAATTCAATTAGAATCTGTGTGTTTCACTGCAGTATTTAATGTACGTAATCTACAGTCCAATTCAACTCACCAATTCAGAAATTCTAAATCTGAACTTTTGGGAAACTTTGAGGTTCATAATACAGTGACAATAAGATAGAAGCTTTAGGCCACGATCCAACAACCAACCTTCACTGAAGAGTCAAACCTGCAGCTTTGTTCTCTAAAATCCTCAAACCTTTAAGAAGTGAATGTGATCCGTCCGAGCCATATTTTCCAGGTCTGCGTTCCTCCTCTTCAGCTCAGAGATTTCCTGTTCCAGCTCAGAGATGAGGCCTTGGGCGCGGCGCTCCGTCTGCCTCTGCTTCTCCTCGATGGCCAGAACCAGCTCGGCCTGCGTTCTCTGGATGGAGCGCACCAGCTCCGAGAAGACCTGCATGCTCTCCTCCATCTCTCTCTTAGCACTGGCCTGAAAAGTCAAACACAAGTGTTGGAAACCAATCATGATAAAACTCTTCCATTCATGATTAAGAAAACTGACTTTGTTCAGCTCCAGAGAGAGTTTGATCTCTTCCACCTTGGTCACTCGGTCCTGGATCATCTGCTGCACGTCCATTCCTGTTCTTTTCAGCTGTGCCTGCATTCAAAAGGAGAGTGATCTACATTTGCATTTCCCAATGCAGGATGAGTTTTTTTCTGCACTTTGAATTACCCTGAGACAACCCCGGACAACCAGACTAAGTGGTCAAAAATAAATGTGTTGAAAGCTAAATATGTCCGTTGGTCACCGACTACTGCTTTATTTAACTGCACTAACTCACTTTTTGTCTGTAAGACTGTGAAGTGGAAAAAGTGAACCAAAGTATCATCAACTTCTTGTTTGTTTTTCTCATTTTCACTAACTCAATGAAGCAAATGAGATGCCTAAAACCTGTTTAGTAATATTTTATCTTAAAGACAGAATTTGAAACTTTTCCAGCCAGCCATGAGTCCATTTTTGGACTCTAACGATGCCCAGATGCCCCCTCTGTCACCACCTCCTGCTTTTCATGGAGGTGTTCCCAGTCCAAACCTCTTAAGTTGTTTCTCTGCAGGTGGAGGAGCAACTGATCCTGGGCTTCACCTCCTTTTTATACAGAGATCATAGCTCCCAGGAAGGAATCTCATTTCTGTGGTTTCAAACGCTTGCTCACATCCACAGGTAGGTGTGAGGGGCATGGATATTTGTCTGGAGGGGTGGTCCACCTTTTCCTGCAAACCTTCAGAGACCTAGAGGTCCAATAAAGTCAAAGGGCTTATTTTTCAAAATTTAGACGCACTCTGAAGCTACATTCAAGCTATTTTCTGCTGAAGCAGCAACAATTACTATTAACTGAAGAACTTTTGTTCAGTTTTTGTGTAAATGACTTTTCTTCTTTGATATCAGACCACATCAGTTCTGAAATAGGAACCGAGGTCTTTGCTGGCGTGTCTTTATTTAGTCTGCAGTGACTGAAGCTGCAGTCTGAGCAGAGCTTGGAGAATACTTCTGTGCAAACGCTCTCTGTTTATCTGAACCTTGGAACCATGGAGCTGAGCGGGTGGGTGGTGTGAAGGCTCCCCACCTTTTTCTCCATCCACTCCCTCTCCACGGGGACGGTGTAGTGCGCCCTGTGGTCGGTCTCCGTGCACAGCACACACACGCACGTCTGGTCCTTCTTGCAGAAGAGCTCCAGCAGGCGCTCGTGCTTTGGACACATCCTGTCCTCCATGTTGGCCACAGGCTCCATCAGCTTGTGCTTGGTGAAGCGGGCAGCGTGCGATTTCAGGTGCTCCTCGCAGTACGAGCTCAGGCACACCAGGCAGGACTTGACTGCTTTGGGACGCCCTTCCCCTAAACAGACATCACACAGGACCTCCTCCCAGAGAAGAGGGGATGGGGAAGGAGGTGAAGGCGAGGACAGAGGAGGTGAAGGAGGGGGGGATGTTTTTGGCAAAGGTGGTGCAGGACCCTCTTCTGCAGTTTTGAGTGAGGTTGAAGGAGATGCTTCGGAGGCCATCTCCGGAGGGATTAATGAAGGCAAGTCATCTTGCTTCTTTCTCAGATCTTCCTCCTGCTTTTGTTTCAGCTCCTGCACAAGCTGCTGCTTTTTATCCTCCTCCAAAAGTCTCTCCTCGTCCTCCTTTTTCCTTCTCTCCATTGTCCACTTCTTTGCTTTCCCCTCTGCTGGTTTAGTGCTGGCCTTCTCCTCCACACTCTTGACCCGGATCTGCTTGAACTGCTCGGCGATCTCCCTCAGGACCGTGTTGACGCTGATGTCTGGCCTTTTGTAGAAGGACTTCTTGCACATGGGGCATTGATACAGAGGGCTGGTCTTCCAGTATCCCAGGATGCAGTTCTGGCAAAAGTTGTGTCCACAGGGGATAGAAACAGGGTTGGTGAAGACGTCCAGACAAATGGAGCAGTGCACCTGCTCTTCAGACAGATTCCCAGTGGCGGCCATTCCTGCACGGAGGAGAGGCGGGTCGGTGTCAGCGCAAGCAAGCAGCTTTAAGACCAAACCTGCTGTGATGTTGACGGAACAGTCAATGCATTAGATTTCATTCAGGAGCATTCTTTTTTTATTTACTGTAAAACAACAAAAATATCCCAATCAATCCCTCGCATTCCATCAAAAATACTGAAGCAAACCTAAAAACACCAAATTCTGTTGCTTTAATTACATTTGGGCCAAGAAGAAGCTAGGTTGTTGACTTACCAAGGGCCTGTAGATAAACAGTTTCCAGGGCAACTGTTTAATCATTAGGGATTCATTCAGTCATTTTCCAAACCGCTTTATCCCTTTCGGGGTCTCGGGGCTGCCGGAGCCTAACCCGGCTACTCATGGGCGAAGGCAGGGTACACCCCTGGACTGGTCGCCAGTCTGTCGCAGGGGCCACAATCACACACCCATAAACACTCACATTCACACCTAGGGACAATTTGGAGTAACCAATTAACCTATGAAGCATGCTTTTGGACGGTGGGAGGAAGCCGGAGTACCCGGAGAAAACCCACGCATGCACGGGGAGAACATGCAAACTCCACACAGAAAGGTCCCCCAGCCAGGACTTGAACCGGGAACCTTCTTGCTGTGAGGCAGGAGCGCTAACCACTGCGCCACCGTGCAGCCTTCGTTAGGGATTATTGACATTAAACCCTTTAACACCGGAGCTTTAGCTGACTGTACCTCTTCAACCGTTTTCGAAATCAACATAATTCCAGCGGATTCTGAAGCAAACAAAAGACTCTCTGCGCCGGTTTGCAATACTTTACGTTTGTAATGCGTTGCACAGCGGTGATAAATCAATATGAAAAGACGCTTTCCTCCACGACAAAATCAGCTGATTCATGTTGATCACATAAACGCTTGAAAAGGTACGTCACATGTCAAAGAGTGGGTTAATTAAGGCGTTGCCGGTGACATTGCCCGTGTTAAAGGGCTAAAGTGTAAATAAAACATTGAGGACAGATCAAGTTGACTTTTTATAATAGAAACTTAAAACATTTTACTTTGGTCTAGGCTATTTTGATAACATCTTTTTAAGATACATATAACATTTTTTATGTTTGGACCTGTTGTGGTTCTACTGCACAACAAGTACTTTTTCCAAAGTGGTGCTGCTAAAGAGTAAGTCTGTTTTGTTTTTTGGATGTGACTTTGGAGAAAAAAAAGAGAACATAACCAAATTATTATAATTTTGGTTATGGGAAGAATTAAACTAATATAAAAAAACTAACTCAGATTCTACCATTTGTCCCAATAAAACAGAAGAAGTTTAGGGTATTGGAGAGAAAAAAAGAAAGAATAAATAATTCTGGCTGCTTTTTCAAATACTCTTTAAATTTAGAATATCAGAATTTATAAAATCCTCAACTTTCTGAAATTTAAGAATAAGATTCAAGTTAGAATTTCAAGATTAAAGTCAGAATTCTGAAATTAAAGTTAGAATTCTAAGATTAAAGAGTTAAAAGTTCTATAAGAGTAAAGTCAGAACTTCAGGACCAAAGCCTGAGTTCTGAGATTAACAAGAGAAGTCAGCATTCTGGTATTAAACTCAGAACTCTATGATTAAAGTTGGAATTCTAGGATAAAAATCAGATTTCTTAAATACAAATTGTAATTCTTTGAAGAAGAAAATTCAGACATTTGTATTTTTAATTTGTTTGTATTTGCTTTTTTTAATGTCTCTGGTTTTATTCCTGTGATTTACTAGAGATTTTACTTCATTTTTCTGGACTCCTGGAAATGTTTCAGAGCTGTTTGCTGCTCTCTTGCGGTTCAAGAGTTTATTACACAGTTGACCTCTCTAAGGTTTGTTCTTTCAGTCACTTAGTTTCTTCACATAAACCTCAGAACATATGAAATCATTTTCAGGGTGTATTACAAACTCAGGAAGCTGGCTTTTAGGGTTGGAAAAGTTTCATGTGAAACTATCTTTAGTTTGTTCTTCAGATCTGTGTTTTCATTCCGGAGGCCTCAGATTCACACAGATTAAGAGGCTTCTAAAAATAGCCTCCAGTCTGCTCTGACCTGTTTTCTCTGAACCTTCCTAAAAATCCTTTGGCTTCAAAAAGTCACCAAAACGGCATCAAACCGATTTGAAGATGAAGGTTCTCCGTGAGGTTGCAGCTCCTCAGAAGCCAAAAGTGGAGGAACATCTGGTTTCAGAAGAGCTGCAGCCTCTGAGAACCTTCCTCAGTAGTCGCTGAGAGAAACAACAGAAGCAACAAACTGGTCAAGAAAAGGCATGAGACACAGAGAAAACACTCACCAGAGAGCAGCTGCCTCCAGGCCCTTCTGTGCATTGACACATGAAACCTGCTGCTGCTCCCCCAGACCCAAAATATAACCCCCTCCCACCTCCGTTTGCCCCAAACAGAAATGTATCCTCTCTGCGCTGAAGGACGGAGAGCTGAGCCGAGTTCAGGTTAAGGAAAAACTGCAGTCTGGATGCAGACCCCATTCATACTTTTACCAGGAATTTTTTTCATTTATTCATCATGAAAGTTAAAGGAAAAATCTAAAAGTTCTGCTACATGAAGGGAGGAATGTTGCAGAAGGTCACCTGTTTAGCATACAGCGTTCTTTAGACTTTCACTCCCTTATTAGATTTAATATAGACATGATAACCTCATAAGATAAAGTAATTGTGTTGTTTTTATTATTTGTGCTGTCATGCAATTAATTAAGGATGACCTGTAATTATTAAATCTAATTAATCTGATCAATATAATAATCAATATTATCTAACTCCTGCTGTGTTGTTTTAGGTCTATTCCTCACTGTTCTCATGCTCATGGAAACCCACTATGTGAGATCTGGTTTGGAACCCCAGATCTGTAGGTGGATTGATGGTCACGTTCTTGTATATTGCACCAACAGTTGGAACCTTAACCTGCAGCTTCTTGCTGATGGTTTTGTAGTCCATTCCTGTCTGGTGCAGGTCTACAATCTCCTAAATTCAAGTAGAAAAACAAATAGAAAAACAATCAAATAGAAAAACAAATAAGATGTTTAGAAAGTGGGAGGCAGGGCGATGAAGACGGGAATTCAGGGAGCAAGGCAGCTTTACACTGGAAGTTCAATAAAAAAAATTTTTTTTTGTCAAATTGAAAAGATTAAATGAATGAAAGTCCATGAGAAAGATGCTCATCATTCAAGAAATAACTTTCCAGTCATCCCTGTAAGGTGTTTTTGTGTGTTTCAAAGTTAGAGAGCAAAATGTCTGGGACAGACAGAAGCAGCACACCAGCTAACAGGATGAAAACACTTCATGTCAGCAAAAACCTCAGCCAACCCAGCAGCCGGTGGTCCTGGAGGCAGCTGGCAGTTGGAGCAGCCAGTGGAGAACAGCTGCAGCCCTGACCCTCACTGACTGCAGCCATCTTGCTCTGGTAAAGCGTAACATCATGTGGTATGGTGGACTCTGCAGCACCTTGAAAGCCTTCACGTTTAACCGCCATGCTTCTCGCCAAGTTTCTGCTAACAGCGCGGGAATGTCAGGAAGGAGCCAGAAGCACATCGAGGAACGCCAGCAGGAACTCCCTGACCTTCGGTTAAAAGAGTTAGCATCTTCACAAGCTGATTACTGTGTTGTGGCCAAAGATCAAAGTGTTTGATGTCTCACACTTAACTTTATCAGGCTGACACCATAAAGCCGTGAGACTGAAAGGCGAAGTCCAGCATCACTGTTACATCACTGATCTGTGTTATGACAACAAGCTGCAGTATCATGCCTTTCATTTCATCTTTATAACCCAACATACTAAACCTTTTACTAAGTCTCCTTTGGGGCTTTGAGAACTGTGGTCTCATGAGGGCCAAAGCAGATCGCCAGCAGAGACCTAAGTTATATATCAACCATTTAATGCACACTGTAAATACTTGCTAGTAAATTGCTAATAAAGCTGTTTTATTCTACAATGTACATGTGTGTTTCTATTGCTAAAGGTCTCTGGATAATGCAAAATGCATGTATTTGCTGTGAACTAATGACATATGCAATGACAATGAATTCTATACCATAAAGAATCATATCCCTAAAAAGAGACAACAATCCCGCTGGATCTGACGTGAACGGAGTTCAAGGTATTGGATTTGGATTATTGTAATTGCTCCCTGTGTGAACCAGAACCATTAAAGATCCCACTCCAATGAAAATGAAGCTTAAATTTGCATTTCTGAGTATTTCTTTATTCAGATTGTTGAGAATAGGAGCAGACGAAAAAAATGCTGTTGGAAAAAGCTTGTAGCAGTGACATAGATGCAACAATTGAAAAGCTCCTTGCTCTGCTCCATTCTGATGCATCCACTTGCAGACTGATAGATCCATGTACATCTTTGTTTCCTCGTCTGAGCTGAAATCTGGATCAAGACTGAACAACATTGCTCGCTTTTTTGTTGCACTGGTAATGTTATGTCAGAGGTGTGAGGGGCTGTAAGCTAGCAGGAGAGCGCGTAAGCATATAAATGACGGGGATTGGGGGTGGTTTAAATAATAATAATCAGATAATTGTTAATTATTTCGTTCACGTTTAAGTTTTTATTATTATTGATCACGGCACATTCTAACACATCTTCATTTGATGAGAAAGTCATATTTAAAGTAACTGGCTGCTGTGAAAAAAGACGTCTAAACCAAGAAAGGTCAAAGTGCATAAATGCACTAACATGGAGAAATGCTCAGGTCAGAATGAAGGGTGTATTCACACCAGGGCTAGCCTCTTTAGTCTGAATCACATGCATTTCTCTTTTATTTGGTTCTATTTGTGTTCTCAATTCCTACTCTTAACCATATAGGCAACTGAACAATTTATAAGCGCAGCAGGTACCACTTTAAACCAGATTGTTCTGTCTGGACGAGAGTCTATTCACACCTGCGCACTTGGACCGGACACAGAACTGAAGTCTGCTTTACCAAACCAAACAAAGATGTGAGTTCATCCTGAAGTCCTTCTTTCCTCTCCGCCAGATCAAGCAAGTCACGCCTCTGTTTTTCAAATGCAACCTGTGAATGTTAGCAAATTAAAATAGTTTTTAAAAATGGAAGAAGCTTTCGAAATGTAGACAAACAGAATTTAGAAAAAAGACAGCATAGAGAGAGCTTTAAAACAAGCCCTTCTGATTTGTAGAAAGAAGCTTGACAGCAAACATAACACTTCCATTGGATGAAACATTCTAACCGATAACAGATCTTTATTGATAATTTCAGTGAGTTGATACAGTATTTATTTCTTCATATAAAAACATCCACATCTGTAAGTATAGAAAAAAAAAAAAGCCTTATGAGCCGCAGCCGGTCCTCTGGTTTCTCCTGCAGAGCTCCAGACACCAGGATGGTTGTCTTTGTTGACCAAGAACCTGACAGCTGCAGATAAATAAAAACTTACACAGTAGAGAAAATGGCAAAAGTAAAGTTTTCTTAAAGTTAATAATGGAGTTAGTTCCTGTGTCCGTCAGGCTCCTTCACCCATTTTCTTCATCCCTCTGAGATGTTACACTTTCTAAACATTCAGTTGGCCGGTTGACTTCAGTTTTTACATCAGTCCACAGTGTTCTGGGAAAGTGGAGTAAAATAAAGTTGATGCTTTGAGGTGAAGTGCTTTGCAAACAAGTGAGTCAAAGGTGACAGATTTCCCAGACGAGCGTACTTGTTTGATCAAAAACACCCAAACCTGTGGTCTCAGCTGTGCTTCACGTGTGTCAGAACTAGCGCAGCTGTGTTTTTCCCGTCCTGGGTGAGGCAGGGGCTGAAAATGGGGTACACGCTCTCGTTGAATTTGTCCATGAACGTGTACAGGTGCTGTCGCTCTTTCACGTCGTAGAAGGAAAGCTGTCCGGCTTCGTAATCCAAGAAGATTCCCACTTTGCTGGGATGGAACGGCAGCATAAGGGGCAGGCGGGACGCTGCCAGGGCTTTCACCTCCCCGTCTTTCAGCCACAGGCACCAGTAACCCCCCTCGGGACACAGCTTGATCTCGCCCTTCCGGCGTGCTGAGCCCTGGGCCACGCCAAGTGTCCAGGCGGTCTTACGTGCCACGTCCACCTCCCAATAGTGCCGCCCTGAGCTGAAGCTCTCTCGAGCCAGAATGAAAAGGGCCGGGCTGAAGCGCTTGGGCCCGTCAGAGTGTGAAACCTTGCGCTCGTCGTATTTGACCTGCTGACCGTCCTCTGACACCACCAGGTTCTTCTGGGCAGTGATGGGGTCAAGAATCACTTCACCTGGACGAATACGGAAAAAGATTTGCGTCAAAATCAGTGGATTACAAATTTACAAATAGCTAATAAATAGATAATCTAAAACTGGATGCTCAATTGGAGCTCCATCCCACATTTTCTGTGCAGAAGTGGCTCCACCTAGTGGACATTCAGATAAACTGAACATCAACTATCTAAAGTCTCTTTTCTTCTTATCTAAGCTCCACAGGAGGGTCAACATGCAGACAAAGTGGGGGTGTTACTCGCCTGCATAGTTCTGCACCTTCCGGAGCTCTGAAACAGAGAAGCAGAGACACAATGAGGGAGGAAAGACACCACAGGCGCTCGGCGCATACGTCTCAGCAGATGGTTGGCGTGGGCGTTAAACACGCACATCCCATCCAGAGACGTAAAAGCTCCAGACATGTGTTTCCGTGTGGCCGAGCTGCTGGCGGCATCAACACCACCTCCATCTGTGCAGCCGTCTTGGCCGTGCGAATGTGTGAGCGTGCTGCAAAAACGAGCCACTTTCCGCAGAAATGCATGTGCTGACCTACATATGTCTGCGCTGGATTCAGCCTCGTGTTGGAGCGTTCCATCAGACAGACAGAGAACGTTCTAACGCTGCATGGAAAATTAGAGCAATGCAAAAGAGAAAAAAAATCCACTGTGACCAAAACTCAGAAAATGTCTTTTTTGGTTTTATTTTGAAAATCTGCACCCAATTAAAAACACTAACTGACAGATTATAGTGCTATCATTTATCATATAAATTCACAGCAGTTACTTCATTTTTAAAGTTTGGTTTCATGACACAAAATACAAACGATTTAAACCTTTTTCACTTTACGCCTGTCAAAATTCACACATGCATTGATGCAGGAAATGCTGTTTTTTTCATTTTTAATTTTGAAATTATTTTAAGTATAAGGTATGTTTTTAATATTAGTCCTTTTAATCTTATTCAATGTGTTTCTTCAGCTCTGCGTGATTCACAGCACGTGTTTGTGAAGTCATGTTTTCGTTGCGACTGTTAACCTGTATGGTATCATAGAGGAGAAAAGGTGGGGTTGAGCTTCACCTTTCCCATACAGGAGCTTCAGCTCTTCCTGGAACTTGTCCACCAGGCTGCTGACGGAGGTGCGGATGGTTCCCAGGTAGAGGTCGGTGTTGATGCTGACCGAGGACCAGTCGGTGTGCTCTGGTGAAGGTGATAATGTTGTGATGTTCTGAGGGGAAAAAAATACGAGTCTGATCATTTGAAATAAACTCTATGTAAATACGTTCATTGACCTTTCTGGGGTGTAATGATAATGATGCCCTCTTCTTCATGTGTGTACATTTACTGGATCACTTGATTTTTTTCTCATAAATGTGGGCCTGGCTTTGTGCTGCATCGACTTCAAAGGCGTCTTTGGTGTTTGTGCCTCATAAACGGTCCAAGATGAAGGGAAATAATGACAATCGCTGCTTCAGTTCAGGGAAGCTTTGATGCTGCGTCTCCTAGCAACCACAGGTGATGCAGTATGAAGGCCACACTGGATAAATGTGAATTTATCTCTGACATTGATTCTCTAAAATATTTTTTTAACCAATCTGATGATTATAATGTTTTGTTTTAAGCTGGAGTGTGAGAACAGAAGCATCTATGTGTGATGGGGGGAGATCAGCTGAAACTTCAGTACCTGAAGGAAAACCACTTTGTCTTTGGTGTGAGCGTGGCCCTCCAACTCCTGACTCCTCCTCTTCAGCTGGCTCAGTTCGTTTTCCAGACCTCTAGCCAGCTCCTGAGCATGGCGCTCCGCCTCCCGCTGCCTCATGGCGATCAGCTCCACCAGCTCCGCCTGGCTCTGCTCCACCAGCCGCTGCAGGTCGGCGTACACCTGCCAGCTGTCCTCCAGCTCTTTCTGAGCGCTGGCCTGCAGGAAGACCAGCATTTGCGGTCAGTGATAAGCTTTCTGAGCGTGTTATCTGTATTATGATCCAAGGGCTGGAGGCTCTGCAGTGTTACATCATGAACGCTGAAGGACATCCTTGACCTGTGAACTGTGGAGTTTTCAAACAGCCCAAAGAACCAGGACGATAATAGTGAGGACACACCTTTTTCTCAGAATGAGAAATTACATTTTATCACCTCTTATGTGAAAGTGTTCAACACCTTATTAAAAAATGTTAAAATCACGTTTCCTGGAGCCATCAGTCATGTCAGTAATTTTTTTTCACAGACATGTGACTTAAAATGCTCCAGATTGATGTACTAATACATCAAAACATGTGTCAGCTGTCAATCCAGAAGTCAGAAACAGCCAAAATGAACAAACAGAGAAATTCCTGTAAAAAAAATCAAGAATTTTGGAATCGTGTCATTTAAATAACAAGAAGCCTGATGAGAAAATGTTCAAACAATCACAACTATTGACATTTTTTTTTGGTTTCTTGATTTTTTTGTTTATTTTTTTACTTTGAGTTTATATGACTATTTATGATTTGTTTATTGAGTAAAAATGCATAAATGAAAAGATTGGGGGAGGGAATTGGTATTGTTCTTCTTCCCACTACTTTTTTGAGCACATTATTACTTTCTGTTTTTTTAAATATTTTATTTTGGGTTTGAAAATAAAAGGAAATTCATCTATCCACACTTAACTACACTTACACTTAACTAGTGAAAGAAACTTTGAAAGAAAACGGCCCTTTAGTTCAATGGAAAAACCCTGGTTCGTTTGGGTCTCGTTTGTTTTGGAGGAAGACTGAATCTCCTTCTAAGCAGTCAGGTTTTAACGTTAATTAAACATGTTTTTAGGTTTTGCTTCAACGAAAGTCGACCGTGTTTCTCTTAAAGTGACTGAAGCCGTTCTGCTTCAATAAAACCTCCATCAGCAGTTAAAGAGTAACAAAGCTGCTGCAGTTTCATTTACTCCTCCTCAGTGACTGGCCTGACAGGTTTAACACCTTTCTGCCCTTATCTAATGTGGAAAAAAAGAAAAACTTTACAAGAGTCCAAATCTCAAGGTTTCCTTACAAAGTCACACTTTAAAACTATTTTCTCCTCCTTTGTATCGGATCATGTGTTTATCAGCCTGTCTAATGGGGGGTAAATGTTAGAGCAGAGTGGCGTGTTTGCAGAGGCGTTCACCTCCGTAACCCAACACTCACTGTATTTAGATGGAGATAAAACAAACAAAAAGTGGCAGGTTACACTGTTTTCTCAAACCAGTTAGGAATCCTAATAATAAAACAGGCCAGTCGTGCAGGGCGAGGTTCGATCAGTTGGTATGTGTAGGGTTTGACTCATTCGTCTGACGGAAAAGCCTTTAGGCACGCCGTCCTCCATGCTTGCTTTTGTGCTGCTCTCACTGCACAGCGCTTGTGAGCTCTGTACTGGTCTCACCGGTCCGACTGGAGTCTGTGAGGCAAACACACTCACCTCCTTCTTTACTAACGCCAAACACGACAGGTATGAGACCAAGGGAGGGCAAAGTTCTCCCAGGCTTTGTTTCATAACTGATCTAGGCTCTGATCAACAGCAAAGTCATACTTTACGAATTTATGACGGCACTCAATCAACATGGTAAATATTTACTGTGGATATGAAACTGTCACAAGGATCAGTTATGGTTGTAACGACCTAAATCTAAATAGGATTTACAGACACACTCATCACACTTATAAGACACAGTGACTTACCAGGTTAATTTTAGTGAGGTCATCCTTTTTTTTAAAAAAAATTTTAAAAAAAGAACAAAACTGGTGTTTTTGAATCGTTTGACTAAATATATCCGTCAGAGATTCACTTTTTGAAGCTGTCATGCCTTCATTGAGGAAAAAAAGGCTGATGGTTTTTCTAATTTTCTTTTTTACTGTTAATTTACCTACAAATGCAAACACTTGGACTTCCTGTCTGAAGCTGCTTTGAAAACACTATCAACAATAAGCCTAGCCTGTACAGTGTATTTAAAAAAAAAAAAAAAACGCTCGGTGGCTTTTTACACAATCTAACCCGTTTCCAATCACTCCAAAAAGTTTTTACTATGTTCACTATGTTGCCTTCAGCAACGCACTTTCAAGCAGCCACTTCCAAAGAAGAGTCTATGTAAACGCACTAGCATTCACACGAACTATGCAGGCTCCTATGACCGTTTTCGGGCTCTACGTACAAAAAGCATTTCATTGCACTTTGAAAATGAGACCAGCTCAACCAATCAGGGACTCACATTTGACGTATAGATGATTCAATATACATTCAAAAGCTTGTGTTCACCGCTTTCGGTGTGTCCGCAGCTTAAAACGTCAGAAGCTGACCAGTCAATCTGCAGCTCAGGTTCGCTTGTCCCACATTTTTAGACATGTCGGAGTTCAGTGACATCATATCTTACTAAAACGGCGATGATGCTGAAAAAATGTATTTCAAATAAAAACAAGGTTGTGATGTCATCATGCTGTGTCTACGTTTGTGCGTCATTAGATTTTTACTATGCTACTATCCCTGGTGTTGGGAAATAAATTCAGATTATGACTTTAGGTGACCGCTGGCCGGCCCCTTCTGTGATCTAAGCAAAATACTCACCTTTATGACTTTGATGGACTGTTTGATCTCCTCCAGTTTCTTGGATCTTTCTTTGATCAGATGCTTTAGCTCGGACCGCTTCTTCCCCAGTTTATTCTGGAAAGGGAAACCAAGGAAGTTGTAAATCTGTTTTAAATCTGACATCAGATTGTCTTGTTTTCGCCTGCACTCCCCAGGATGACAGCTCACCGTCTTCTTCTTGTACTCGTGGTCGATGGAAGTGATGTCATGGGACTTGTGCGAGGCCTCTGCGCAGGCGCTGCAGATGCAGATGTGGTCCGTGCGGCAGTACAAATCCAGAAGGCGCTCGTGTTTCTTGCAGATCTTCTCTGCCAGGTTGAAAGTGGGCTCGATCAGGCGGTGTGACATGAGAGTTTTAACCTGGAATGGTAAGGAACACAGACAATTAGTCTGTGGGTCGCACACAGACATGGCACAAGCTGGTTCAGAGGTAACATGAGACACTGAACTCTTTGGGGAAAGGAAATGAATTAAAGTGGAGAGACTAGATCAGTCGCTGGGTTCTGAAAAACAGAAAAATCATCAAGCTACACACTAAAGAACAAACCTTCTTGTGGTGTCTCAGGTGAGAGTCACAGAAAGATCCAGTACAGTTCACGCAGGACTTCAGCGCCTTCAGCTTCCTTCCAATGCAGGCATCACAGGGAACCTCTCCAGGCTGGGCAAACTCACCCGTATCCAGGCCTGCAGTGTCGCCATGACCCACATCTGAGCCCGCATTTACGGAGCCCTTCTGCGACGGGCTCATCCCAGAACTCCCGGCAACCGTCAGGCCCTGGAACTGTGAGCATATTTCGGCCAGAACCCGGTTGACGCTCATCTCGGGCTTCCTGTTGTACGCTTTCTTGCACATGGGGCACAGGAACTTCTTGCTGTGGTTCCAATAGCCCTGAAGGCAAGCCTTGCAGAAGCTGTGGCCGCAAGGTGTGGAGACGGGCTCCAAGAACACCTCCAGACAGATGGAGCAGGTGAACTGGTCCTCCGAGAGGACTCCTGTTGAGCGGATACCTGCAAAGCAAGCAAAGAAATCCGCTTTTTTTTTTTTTGGGTGGTCGTGTAGAACAATGCTTCATTCAGAAAAGTCAAACAATACACACACCTTTCCATCTGAAAAATGCTTTATTACATCATCTTAACTCAAAAAAATCAACAAATAATGAAGCAAAAACAAACGACCAACAAAGAATCTAGTTTTCTGTGACATTAAAATTGTTTCCAACTGACTTTACAGTTTGGCTCCGGCTTCAGAGGAGAGCTGAACGAGTCAAACTGAAGAAAAACCTTCTCTCATCCAACAACAACACGTCAAAACAGTTTGTAATGAAGAAAACAGACTTTAGAGGTGGGAAGTGTCGCTCTGTTCTCTGATAACAAACAGAAGAGTTCAGGAATGCAGACGATCAGGATCGTCTTTGTAGACAAACATTCACCACCAAATAACTAAATATCCTCACCGACACTTTTTCTGTCCCCTTTTCCTGTTTAAATCTAAGCTTCATCATTTGAAAACATTCTACCATTTTATTAATCAAACACAAAGAAGCTCCTAAACACATTTCTAATCAAATCACAGAATTTTTTTGAATTAGTGTCATTTTCATAGGTCTTTCCTTCAATCTAAGTTTGCCTCTGTTATGAGGCAAAACTCAACTGTGATTTATTTATTTTTAAGAAAAAGACTCACTCATGTTTGTCTGTGGTTGAAAGCTCTCTTCTTTCTCCTCTTCTTCCTCTCTGCTGTGACTCTCACTTCAACAGGTGCTCAGCTCTTCCTGAAACTCAGAGCGCTCCTCCCAGTCTGACAAGGACACACCCACACAAGGCAGAGCCCCTCCCACAGCCACCACCTGACAGGTTTAAGAGCTCAGCGTGACCTACAAAGACATGTTTTAAAGTTAAAACATTTGCTTTCTGCACTTTAAACATTAAAAGGTGTTTCTTTTACTTTAAAGTTAAAACTTTCACTTTTAACTTCTAAAGTTCATATTGAGCAAAACACAACAGATGCAAACTAAGGTACTTACAAACTGAAAGCAAAGGGAATATTATTATTTGGGTCCAAAATGTCATTGCTTTTCTTACCGTATTATTTTTGACAGCTTTTTCAGATAGATTTTCAGATTTTGACAGAAAAGAAGCAAAACATCATTAAGATCAAGAGAAAATCTGCACAGATTTTCCTTAATGAGGAACATTTATTGTAGTATTTTGACTTGACTTTATTGCTATGACAGCATGCATCAGAAATAAAGCAGATTAATTGAAAGTTGTGAATTCTGAGACCCAGAAAAGCTTCCTTCAGGTTGGGATGTATTCTGCAGGAAATGTGTTTTTTCCTGTTGTTGCATTCACAGTGATGCGTGGAGATGCATGCTGACGCGTTCTCCTCTTTTGACAGAGTGTGCATTTTTTTAACTGCTACTTATTGACCTGCAGCCTCCCCATATCCCCCCCTTCTGCAGTGACTGTGCCAGCTTTTCTATGAGGTAAGACAAAGTTCCCAGTTGCATAATTTGCTGAGGGGCACTTAAGATTCAAGCGAGATTAGCCTGCAGGACTTTTAGCCTTCTTGGCAAACTTGACTCAAAAGGAGAGGAGAGGTGAAACTTTATGTTGCCCCGCTGTGAAAAAGTGCCAGATGTCATCTCTGTGACTGCTGATGACAAAAAATGAGTTTCTACAAAAAAAAAGAGTTAAATGTATATAAATACATAAAATAAATGCAATTATTTACTTGAAGAGCTTTGTCATCGAACAGCAACTAGATCCTGTTGTACAGCAGAATTAAGAATATAAACTTTGTCTGTGTTATTGTATGTATCTGACATCTTTAAAATCTAAACAGAAATGACTTGTCTAAAACAAATGAACCAACATTACAAAATTAAAATCATTATTTTATCCTTCAAAGCCAAAGAGCCACAATAGAGGTATAAAAGAGCTGCATTTGGCTCCAGAGCCTCAGGTTGCAGACCCCTGATCTACAGCGTTTTTTTTTTTTTTTTTTTTTTTTTTATTGTCAATGAAACTGAAATATCACATAAATTTAATTCTGAATTTCAAAGAAGATTAATCTTTTTTCAGGAGGGATCAGAGCGTTCCAAAGCTGGTTACTAAGACGTTAGCTGAGTTTTAGAACAGATTTATTTGGTGCATTTCATTTATTTTTTATTTTTTTATCCATCCTAAAACAAACCCTAACCCAAAATCGAATATGAATCGGATCAGCAACCACAAACTGTGATATGAATCAAATCGTTCTTAAAATGAATCGTTACACCCATTAAAAAATATTTAGAAAGTGACTTTATTCAGCCTTTGTATTATTTGTACTGCTAACTGTTGATGCCATAATACCTATGGTTTAAATAAAAATAAAATAAAAAAATTCACAAATGTACTGTTAGCGCTGTAAAAAAAGAAAGTCTAGATTATTGACAAAAACCAGAACAAACAAGCTGTTTTTGATATCAGAATGAATGGAACTCAAAAACTTTCTGAAAAGTGAAATGTTTGTATTTGCAAACCAGAAGAAAACTTACAAAAGTCTTCAGTTCAAATGAAAATCAAGAAGTTTGGGTTTTACACTTGTTTGCTGAAATATCTTGAGAACAAAAAGTTCTTGTGGCCTTCTCATGGCGGACATATACGCTTAAAAAAATGGCATTTGGGAAAATTTTCATTCAAATTGTTGTGAATCAGGAGCAGCCAAAATAAAAGGCAGTTTAAAAAGGCATGCAGGTGCTGCAGTCGGCAGGCTCCTTGCTCCGCCCATTCCAATGCAGCCACTTGTAAACACATAGATCCATGTCGTTTTCCTCATCAGATCTTGCTTGTGGCTCTAAATCGTACTGCTGGATAGCTCTGGTATTGCTTGCTGTTCCGTGTAGAACAACCCAAACTAGAAACATACACATAAATATCTATTTATTTGGAGATCTCCAAGAGCCAAGTGCACCACCTGCTCCACAGGGAAGCCTGAAACCAGAAGAAACTAATGTCCACTTCCAAACAAAAGATAATCCAGTGTCTTCTTACCCTGAGACTTACTCCCTGTTTCAGGGCCTAGCGAAGATGGAGATCCTACTGGATCCTACTGGACCAAGGGTCGAACTACAAGAACTGTCAGGACACCGTTTCCCACAGTGCATTGTTTTGTGGTCATCAAGGCAGCTTGCAGTCAGTGCAGTACTTATTTTCTGGCGGCGCTTGCAGGCGCCTTGCATCCGCCCCTTTCTCGCGATACCAGGAGAGAGCGTGTTAACAGATGGATGATGGGAAATAGGGGCGGGCTTACTCTGCACCAACGGTCAACAGAGGTCAATTTCTAATATTATACTCTAAAAACAGCAAAACCATCATTAAATACCACTGGGAACACTTTGAAAACAGATCAAAAGATGATTGGAGTGGGACGTTAAAATGGTAAAAATGACTCAGCTTGATGCTTTAAGGTGAGTTTAGATAACATAACTAAGGTTGTATGATGCAGACAAATATAGAATAGTGTTTTGTTGACGTTGGTTTTTGTAGTTTTATCAAATCCAAACGAAAGATATGAATAGAAATGAATTCCTTCAGTCTTTGTGTTCCTGTAAAGCTTTTTCATTTCATTTTTAAAACTCTGATTAAATGTACATAATCAGCTCATTTCTTGACCATAATTCAATCAGGCAGCGGGACTTTTGTTTCTGAAGTCTGGAGTGGTTTCCTGATTTTACAGCACATCAGTTGTCAGCTCAGCATCACGAATGTCAGATAAAGAGACGTTAGAGGACATTTGTGCTCACTTTTGCTGTTTCCTTTTTTCCACAGAAAAGCGTTCTTTCATTCCCACAGAAAGGTGGAGTCCCGCTCAGACCTGCAGCTCACTGATGCGCTCCTCCATCATCAACAGCTGCTGAGCCTCCTCTTTTCTTACCCTCCTTAATCTTTCTCCTCCGCTCAGAGATCAGCTCATCAAATCTCATTTGTTCTCCTCCTCCAACTTTTCTGCTCTGCTTCGTGGATTTAATCACAAACTTGAAAGCTGGAGAGCTTTCCTCCGCTCTCTTAAAATTCAGGCTTAAAAAAAATAACTGTGTGCATCTCCACAGGATGATCTGATGAAAGTGAAAGACTGAGCTGTCTGCAGATTTAGTTTACAGTTTTTTGTTTACAGATCTGTGCAGGTTCGTCGGCTCAGAGTAGCTGGACTCAATCTTATGTTTCAAACTTGCATCTTCAGTTTCTCATCCCCCTGCTACCTTTCGACTGAATCCAAGAAAAAAGCAAAACAAAAAAAAATGTTCGCTTGATTTTGGTAAACACATATCAAAATCTACTTCTTGAAAATGATTAATTTATGCTCAGTTCCATTTGTGATAATCCACATAGTTTAATTGTGAGTCTTTATGCTGTGATCATCTTCTCATGTCGGATCAGAACCATCTCGGGGGATGTTTGACAGAGTCCATCACTTCTGCGTTGAGAAAATCCCGTCAGCGGGAGGGTCAGAGGTCACAGCTGTACATCTACAGCAGCAGAACATATTTGAAGTTCAGATTAAGGCCAGCGCTTTAATCCACATAAAAAGTTAATCCTTTAAGAGAAAGCTGCTGCTCAAACAACAAAACAGCACCAAATGTCCCACTGATTTTGCCCCTCAGCTTTTTTGATTTTGTACTTTCTCATGAGCGAGTCCTTCATGCTTCCATTAAAGTAAATATTAGCCAGCTTTTTCTTACAGATGGACGATTTTAAGATCAAACCAACTGCGTCATTTCCATAAAAATAGGTTTGCGTTCTTCTTAAACCTTAAATATTGTTTCATTTCTGATCCTTTTGTCCTGGAATCTGCAGCTTCCCAAACCCTGTGACAGACACTTTAAGCCAGGGCTATCCAAACTTTTGGTGATTTGGTGAGGTGATAATGTGTGAGGGCCAAACAATTGGCCTAAATTATAACACCATAAATGCAAACAAACTATTTAATGAAAGTGTATTGAAATGATTTACTTTTTATTTCTTCACATAAAAAAGAAAAATAGATTTAAATACATGTTTTCCAAAATTGCTGTTAGTGTAATATTTGTAAACCAGAAACATTTTTAAAAAAATCTGAAAGTCAAGTTATAACAGTTATATTATAATTCAGCCAATCACAATCAAGAAATCACACACAGTTTGCAGACAGTGCTGGGATGCATATTTTTTTGCTTTATGACAGGAGCTTGCGAGCCGGTGCAATTTGGAACGCCAGCCACGTTATGTCCACTGCTTTTGGCAGACTGACTGGAGAGCAGGCGGCTTTCAAATCTGGATGTTTTAAAGCAGTAGTTAGTGTGTAAGACGGACAAACAGCCAGACTCAGCCTCCAGAGTGTAAGATTTAAAGTTTTGGTAAGAAGCTCGGAGGAGTTGGAGAGGAGCACGCAGCTGACAGGAGCAAGTCTCCTGGATGCTAAGGAGTATGGGTGAGTCTTTCTGTTGAGGTCAGAAGGGATGAGCTGACAGCTACTGGTAGATAATACTAAGAGGTTAGGGAAGGGCTGCACGGTGGTGCCGCGGTTAGCACTCTCACCTCACAGCAAAAGGTTCTGGTTTGAAACCCTGCTGTGTGGAGTTTGCATGTTCTCCTCATTCATGAGTGGGTTTTCCAAAAAACATGCTTTATGTGTCCAGGTCATCATTGTTAGTAGAAATTGGTTCTCTATTGACTTATCTGATAAATAAAAAGTCAACAAATGCAAACAAACGCTGAGTCGGAGCAGACAGGAACTGTCTACAATGATAACAGTGTAAATAGTGATAGTATCTTTTACTGTGTTTCCAGAAGGTGGAAAAAGAGTCAAAAAGCTGAGGTTAAAGAAGGGTCTGTATACAGAAGTAGTAACAGATAGAAAAAAAATATTAGAAAATTAATTCATCTATTTTCTTAACTCTCTATAGCCTTTTTGGGGTCACGGGCTTTCCAGGGCCTGCTCTGGCTCAAGGATTAGAAAGTTAGAAATAAAAGTTATTCTGTTATCTGTGGAGAGGGCTATTTGTCAGAGAAAGGCCGATGAAGGAACAATTCAAGGAAACTCTATGAAAATAATTCACGATCCAAGTTTGGACAGAACGGTAAATCAGATGAACTCACAGAAGCTCTGGTTCATCTTTCATGATCACATGCATGCATGTATTGTCTCCAGACATGGTTCCATCATTGTACAGGATGGGAAATAGGAAAACTGCTCTCCATTCAGCAGAAAATCCCAGAGTCAAGCATGTTGGACATTTCATGTTAATGGCGGCAGAAGCACCTAAACAATTAAAACAACAAAAGCTGTTTTTTCAGCAGAGTCCTGGCATTTAAAAAAGTACCTTAATAAGGCAGCAGCTTTTCTTAAAACATTGCTCCACACTGAGTTTGGTTTAGAAAGTGACATGAGCAAATAAAACTCTCACAGTCGTGTTTGTTTACCTGAAATAGAAAATAACCCTGCTAAAACCCTGTTAAGTATTCCTGCCTCTTGAATATAGATGCAAGTTAGCTTGATAATCAGAGCCTTTGCATCTTTTCACTTGGATCACTGCAATTTAATGCTTCCTATTTAGGGCAAAAATATGGTTCTTAGACTTATATAACATTTTTACTGTAAATAGTTTGTGACATGTACTTCTTTAGAGCTTTTCTGCCCCCTTCAGATCCAAAGTGATTCATAGTAACAGATATTTTTGTACAAACATACAAGGCGCCAACCAGCCCATCAGCAAGGTGAGCTTTTGGCCCAACCACACTTCAACATACAGAACCTGTAATTTTCCAAAGAGACGACAGACACTCTCCCCCTGTTCACCCCAAACACTGTCTTTACTTGCATTAGATATTTCATTACTTTTGTTGAATGCTAGTATTATTCAGTTACATTCTAAAATGCATTTTTTGCATATCTGCTTTTCTTTACATTTTGGGTTCTGCATATTTTTTTTCCATCATGGGTGTTAAAAATACTGACCTAAAACAACACTATGAATATTTGCATATTACACATATTTGCAAAAAAAATATTTTAGACACTCAGTTCTGAACATTTTTAGGTAAATTCTTGCTATATGGCTGTGTGTGTAATGTGTTTTTTTCACATTCAGGCGGAATATTTGCTTTACATCTCAATTAATTTACATCTAAAGTCCAAAAATCAATGAACTGCTTTTTTGTTTGTTCAAACAATTCAAGTGTGGACAGCTACAAGAACTATGAGTGCTGAGGGATTAAGGAGCAACGCTCCACCCAGACGACGTGTGTTTCAGGAAAGTCTTGTTGTCCCAGCATGACGATGCAAAACCAAAGCCTACAGCTTTAGAGCAGCATGCTTTGTCCTTCAAGAACCTGAACGGACTGCTGCAGTCATTAAAATTCACCTACAAAGAACATCTGGAGCTTCAGCTTCAGCTTTGAAGAGAAGAGGATGCACTGTAGTAAACACATTCCTGATCAACCAGATCAACCAGAGACATGCAGCAGCATCACATTTAAAATGAGATTTCAGTGGATGAAAGTAAATATGTATTGTTTTTTATGTTGTCTTCGCGCTTGACTATTGCTATTTGTTCTAAGAAGTGAAACAAATTAAAGTGCATCCTTAACCGTGTAAATCCGAACGTATCACATTTGATTCATGAGTCTGTCAGCCCTCCACAAGAGCAATGGAATGGAAATAAAAAAAATCTTGCATTTTTTTTGGTCTCAGAATGTTTTTGCTAGCTCAGGAAAAAAATATCTTTGAGCTCTTTGACCTGATGTTTCAAATATGATACGAATTTAAATGTATGTATATAAAACAAATTTTTTGGTTTGTTTGTTCAGAGGGACCTATAAAGGCTCCAAATTCAAAGAATTTGAATTTTCTGGCAACTAGTTAATAACTCGGGCTTTACAGGGTTAAAGACACACTCGGAAAAGTGTTCCCAGTGTTTTTTAATTATGATTGTGTCATTTTCTGGGATAAAGTTTCAGCAAAGCGGCAGGAGTTCATTAGAAATTTGAAGAGTAAGCCCACCCTCATTTCCCATCATCTATCCGTTTACACTCTCTCCTGCTTACACCCCCACAACCCCAACCTAACATTGGCGGCGCAACAAAAACAAAGAGCGTTGTTGGAGCTATCCCCCCAAACAGTTTTGAGCCAGATACCAGCTCAGACGAGGAAAACAAAGACGTCTGTTTTACCACAGGTGGATGTATCAGAATGAGGCGGAGCAGGAAACTTGTTGTTTGCTTCTATGTCACTGGTACAAGCTTTTTCCAACTGCATTTTTTCATCTGCTCTTGATTCACAACGATTTGTATAAAAAAAACTCTGAAAAAGAACATTTTTATATTATTTTCTATAATATATGTCCTCCAACATGAGAAAAATGCTACAATAACTGTTTTCATTGGAGTGGGTGTTAAAAGCACCAGGATTTGTGCTGTAACCGACACTCATGGACGAGCGTCAATCAACCAGCAGTTACAGTTTAGTCAAGTTGTTTCTCAAGTAAAAACAGAAGTTGGTCAACCTGCAGAAACACAGAGATTGATCCTTTCATACATTAACAAAAGAATAGTCCAGCAAACTGAATAACATCCTCTAATCCAGACTGGAGGCACAATCCCCTGACAGAGCTCAAAAGCACTAAAGAAAAACACAGAACACTAAAAACTGCTTCATTTAAGTCATTATTCTTTGTTTTCCCTCAGATTCTTGCAAGAAGCTTCTTTGTTTGATGCAGATTACCGCATTAAAGCAGCACTAGTGGGGATTCGGCCTCTCCACCGCTAGTGGGCAGCCGCGTGCCGCAGTGAGCCCATCTGCTGCCATCACATATTTGCATTCAGCATGCATTTTCACACTGCATGACAGCTGATGTCAGCCACGGCAACATTGATGCAGCGCAGAAACTGCACGAGGGGGAGGATGCAAACGGAAACTCTGCTGAACTCCTGGCGTGTCTGTCATCAGGGCTGCTCGCCTTGTTGCACTGCAGCCACTCACAACAGTGTTAAAATGTTTTTTTTTAACACTGTTTAACACGGTCTGTCTCTTAGACATAGATCCTACCAAACATTTTGTTTTATGTTTACGCTCTGTTGATGTTTTATTGCCTCACTGCAGCAGAGCATCTACAGAAAAGTTTTCCCATCTGGGTGGCATGCACACACCTACACACGTGTGACATTTGCTGTGTGAGTCTGCATCACGTTTACCGTGGGCCCCCCCAGCACACTCACTGCAGAGATTATGTCACATGATGTTACGGAGCTACAGTTTCTTGGAGTCGGGGATTCTGCTTTCCCTTCCTGTCGCAGTGTCAGTCAAGGTAAATGTGGTTCTCCCTCCCTCTATCCCTCCAGCCTCCTCTTCTCCTCCTCCTCCTCCTCTCTTTTTCCTTCTGTTGCAGCCGCCAATCTTTTCATCTCTGTGAGCCGCCTGTTTTTTTTATTCTGTTTTATTTTTTCAAAGCCCCAACGTTCTTTGGGGTATAAAAATAGAAACTGCATCCTTCTTTCTGTTCTCCGCCGCTTCCCCCTGCTTCCTGTATTTTTCTCTTCTTTTTCCTTCCCCGCAATCCAGCACTTAGAAGGAGCCTCTGCTCAGAGCTATATTGTGTTCCCCCCTCCCTCCCTTATCTCCTCTCTACACCTCTCAGCCTCATGTTGCACCTCCCTCTCGCCGCTCTTGATTTGAGGAGCTCTGAAGGAACTGTCTGCACAGAGCTACAGCTCATCTGTGGGGCTCTTGCATCCCCCCTCCCCTCCTTTAAACACACAAGAAAAACCATTAAGCTCGCCCTCCTTGTAGGTTTCTCTCACTGTATGCTGGTTCCTCTGGCCCCCCGCCCCCGCCCCTAGCTCACATCTCCTATGTTTCCTTGGCCTTCGTCCCTGCTCGTCTCCTCAGTACTTTCACGCAGCATCACTGATAGCGACGATAGAGTCACTCTGTCAGTGTTACTGATAACCTCACTGCGGCCCAGCAGCCCCCCCTCCCCCTGTGAGGGGTTGTTGGATCGACATCATCCAAAGGCAGCCCCGTCTGAGCATTTTACAAACTCGATTTAACAATTTTTTGAGGAATATTCTCACCTCAGCTGCTAAACGGTTCCATTCACACCTCTGACAGAGAGATTCTATTGATCCCCAGAGGACATGTTGTTCTCCACAGAAGCTAGAAGCAATAAACTGTAGATTCCAGGTGTCTTCCCCAAACGAAAAAGCCTTTTGCTGCAAAATTCACTCACTGGCCACTTTATTCGACACACTTGCTCAACTGTTCATTAACGCAGATTTCTAACCTGCCCATTACGTTGCAGAATCACAATACATTTGGACGTGTAGACATGGTCAAGACGATCTGCTGCAGTTCAGACCGAGCATCAGAATGAGGAAGGATTGAAGTGACTTTGAATGTAGTTGTATTTCAGAAACTGCTGATATACTGGGAATTTCACCCACAACCATCTCTAGGATTTACAGAGAATGATCAGAAAAAGGGAAAATATCCACTGAGCTGCAGCTCTGTGGGCAGAAATGTCTTGTTGATGCCAGAGGTCAGACACTGGTTCCAGCTGATGGAAACTCAAATAACTACTGGATACAACCGAGGTCTGCAGAAGAGCATCTCTGAACGCACAACACGTCCAACCTTGAAGCAGATGGGACTGGAGACGCAGAAGATCACACCGGGTGCCACTCCTGTCAGCTAAGAACAGGAAACTGAGGCTACAACTCACATAGCATCGCCAACAGTGGACAGTTAAAGATTGGCAAAATATTGGTCTGTTCTGAAGAGTCTTGATTTCTGTAGCAACATTTGGATCAGAATCGGAAAACATGGATCCATCCTGCCTTGTATCAACAGTTCAGGCTGGTGGTGGTGGTATAATGGTGTGGGACATTTCTTCTTGGCACACTTTGGGTCTCTTAGTACCAACAGAGCATGGTTACAACGCCACAGCCTACCCATGTATTGTTATTTATGACCACAGTGTTCAATCTTCTGATGCTACTTCCAGAAGGATGAGGCTTTATGTCATAAAGCTGGAATCATCTCAGACTGGTTTCTGGAACATGACAATGAGTTCACTTGACTCTAATGACCTCCACAGTCACCAGATCTCAACCCAATAGATCACCTTTGGGATGTGGTGGAACAGGAAATTGACATCACAGATGTTCAGTCGACAAATCTGCAGCGACTCTGTGATGCTGTCATGTCAATAAACTTTCTGAGGAATGTTTCCAGGACCTTGTTGAGTTGATGCCATCAAGGATTAAGGCAGTTCTGAAGGTAAAAGAGGTAACCCTGTGCAACGTAGTGCACAAGGTTTGGGGGCATGAAAAAATAAACATTCGTATGACGTGCCTTTGTCTCACCTATTTCACCCTTTTGTATGTAAACATCTGTATCCCACAGCATGGTTGTAGAAAAAAAAAATTGCGAACTAACATTTTCTCCCCACAAGTCCACCGAGAGGTCTACGACTTTGATATTTCGAACTTTGAGCAATTTAGATGCAATACTTATTTAGACGTTGGCATATCTGTGCAATAAACCCAGAACTTCAAATCAACAATCAAAGGAACAATGATGAAAGATGTCCCTGCACATGTGGATCTGATGGGAGCTCTTGTGGCAGATTAATAACGTCGTGAGCGTCAGAGACATCAGTCTGTGCGAGATGGGGATAATAACAGCCTCCTAAACCCTGACAGAGAGAATGAAAGGTCATAATGTTGCTGTGCGAATGTCACATCCATGTCACAGGCACAGACTGCATTCTGATTAAGTCCTCACTCCCCGTTTCCATGACAACTGGGCAAACATGAAGGCCAGTGGAAAAATTCCACTTTCACCATAAGCAGCAAATGTTGGTGCAATCTGAACCTGATAGATTCTTCCAGTACCTACTGTTCAGGCAGTTTTATGATTTTGACAAGATCACAGTTCTAGGAGATTAGACGTGAAGATTTACTTTTGTTGATTTTCTAAAACATGTTAAATGTTTAGAACTACTTTAACTGATTTAGATCAACTTTAACATTAAGTTTTCAACATGTAAAATGGAAACCTTTGCAGAAATGAACAGATCCATCCATTTCCAGAATCCACTGTATCCCTTTTGGGGTCATGGGCCAATTTGGTTGATAGTCCTGTGAACCCTGAACAGATTGCCAGTCTGTTGCCTGGAGAAAACCCCCACATTCATGGGGATATAAAGAAACTGTCAATTTTTCTTTCTCTGTGAATTTTAACATTTTTATCTTGTCAGAAAGGTCTTGCATGTCCACGAGTGCCCAACACTTGAGTAAACCTATCAAATCTAGAATCCAAAACATTTGCAGTCTTCTCTGGAGTCTAACTCCTCCAGGAGTGGGGGTCAGTTTCCACTGCTTCACAGGAATTGTACTGCTTTTGAGGTAAACCGTCCAGAGCCAACATTAGTGGCTCTTCTTCCAGAATTACTTCAGAGTCCAGGTTATTTTTATCTCCCTTTCATCTAACGCTGATGAAAAAACTTTGAGGCTCAGATCTTACCGTCTGTTTTCTCATCTCTCTTGCTGTTCCAGTGCGTCAGTCGTGTGTGAGTGTTGTGTGCTTTCATGCTATTCCCAGTTCCTGGCAGAGGATCGTGGACCACATCCAGTCAGTTCTTTCACTGTAATTTCTGTATCAGACCCGTCTGAGGTAATACGTGCAGAATGGGATCGCCTCCACGGCGTTTCACGCAAACAGCCGAGCATGCAGCTGACAGAAGAAATTATCCCCTCTGGCTTTCACGGTTAGTGCGGTTCCTTGTGTTGTTAGATTTTGTGAAAACACTTGGCTTGGGCATCTGCTTGCGCAGTGAGGGGTACTGCAGCTAATTTACTAAACTGCTGCGCAAATTGAAAATAAGTCACACAAAACAACACTTTTAACTCTGCAGTGACTTAATGTCCCACACTATCTTTTGATCTATTCTAAGTGTTCCCAGTGGTATTTTACTTAAATAGGCCATTTTTAGCCAAAATAAAAAAAAAACCCTGTGTTATTTTATAAGACACATTTTCTACAGAGCTACAGTAGTTCATTAGAAAGTCACCGTTGAGTTGTGGGCGGGACCATTGGCCCAGCAGGGAGCTTGTGGCTTGCCGTAGTAATTTGTATGTCACAAATGTGCTCTTTTTCAAACTGCATTTTTTTGTCTGTTCCTGATTCACAGTGATTTGATTAAAGAAATAATAAAATATTTAATTTTGTCCTCCATCATTAGAAAAAGGCTCCAAGAACATGTTAAAACACCACACTCTTGTTTCACATTCTTTTTGACAAAGTTCATCACTGGAATCTTTTTCTATGTCGATTTCTTTTTTTCTGAGTTTGGTAAAAAAGTTATGGATCAAAATCAAACCATGTACTCTAGGAGAGGAAGTCCAAGTCAAACAGAGTTTGGGAATAAACGTCAAAGAGGAAACGTTTACATTTGAGGTGTAACGGTTCATTTTGAATGATCTGATTCACTAAACTAAAATAGATCCAGGACATCTTTAGCAAAAACTTCAACCAGTGTGACTCAGAGAAAAATACCTGGTACTGATCACTGCAGGTGACGTTTTCTAGATTCCTTGTATTTCTTTCAATTTAATCAAGTGTGAATTAAATATGTGTACAAACAAACAAGTAAACAAGAATGAATGTCAAATTCATTCACATTTTTGTTTGATAAAGTAGTCCACTGTTGTTTTTCCACATCAAAATAATCCAAAAAGAACATTATTAGAACATTCTACCATGCTGTGTGGTCAGATGTCTGTAAAATTCAAAGTGTTTCCACACATTGAACTGTAATAGTGGTTGATCATCTTTTGCTGCATCACATGTGGTTTGTCCGCTGTGGAGCACTTGGTCACTTTTACGATATAGTAAAATTTCTAATGGGATAGGTCGATTTGATTAACAGCTTACTTCAAACAGATTGATCTGGTTGGATCGTAGAAATAAAAGATTATCGATTAATCGTTACACCACTAATTTACACACTATTTCCAGGTAACTACTAGAATATTAACATAAAAATTTGGTATACAGACTCTATAAAGTTGGCAAATGTGATCAACTTTACGAGCACACAGTTGTGAAGTCACGATTCATTTGGTTTTGTTAAAGGGGCTTAGTGCTCCGGAATATTTTCTGGTTGTAGTTGAGAGAACTTCACCAAACCCACATAAAGATGTGAGATGCTGGTGAAGACAAAAATCTTTGGTTTGAAGAGGATTTTGCATCAATGCAAAATAGAAGCTTCAGTTCCCAAAAATTGATCTGATCTTTTAGCTCCACAATCACAATTCAGCCTAAATCGTTATCACCTCAAGAGGTCGGCCCAACTGGACAGGTTCACTTTTGATGGAAGTAAACGATGAAATGAAGCTAACTGTGTCAAGGGGAACGGGAAAGTCATGACGTCCTCTTTACCTTCAGATAATTGAGTGAAAATCTGTCCCTGTTTTCTGCCATCATTCAGGTTTGAACTGGAACAGCACCCACTGGGGCTGGATTGAAACCAGTTCCTCTGGGTGGGTTAGTGGGGTGGGGGGTCCAAACACCCCCAGAAGGATCTGGTCAGGGAAAACTCGGAAAGTTTGGATTCCTGTATTAATACAAACAAAATCAAAGACGCTGCAGAGGAGACTTCAGAGCGTTATGCAGCAAGTTTTATTTTGAGTGCAGAAAACACATTACAGGGAATGTCTTCTTGTGCATTTCCCCTCAGCCATGATCTCCAAAATTTTAACATAGTTGATTAAAATGGTAAAACACAAAAGTTTGCAATCTAAAAGAGAGAAACAAGGATTCCACAGGCCATCACTTTAAAAACACAACAGTGGAAGAAGTTCACGACAACATAACTACTCATCTAAGCAGAAGGAAATGAAGAATTAACCATAAAAGAAGTCATGAAGCAGTCTGGATGGATGTGGGCGGGGCCCTGTAGAGCTTCCTGATTGGCAGATGCCTCCCTGAAAGGACAGTGATCAGCGACCACAGAGTGTAGGGTAAGCCAACGCCTCCATGCCTCTTTTGATCTAAAAGAAACCCTTTGTCTTCATCATCACTGCAGTCAAACAGTCTTCAAGTTGCTGGAGAGATGGAGCTTGTGGAACAGGAGAGACACGACTACAGACAACAGAAGAAGGGACGGATGTGCAAGACAAGATTATCTAAATATAGATATTTTTCCTCTGTAAAGTATGGCTTTGATGTCGTTCCCGGGCTGTAAAGCTGCGCACAAATACCCACTGTTGGTACACCGTGCCAATTACGTCTCTATTAGGTACATAATATCATCATCAAGCATAATAAGAGGGGATGTGGATAAATATATGCAGGCGGAGAGGGTGCTGATGGTTCAGGGAGACACTGCAGACGCTGCAGAGCTGTATGTACAAAAGCCTTGGCTGCTGTTTGCAGAGCTTTACTCTGCAGCATGAGGTTTTCAAGAAGGAAGCAAGAGCTTTTTTTTTTTTTTTCGGGGGCGGGGGGGGCAAGATCTCAGCACACTGGACACCATTTTTCTTGAGCCATTTGTCCCTCAATCACAGCCATCAAGCTGTGCTCGTCAAACCCGCCGCAGGGGAACGGGAAAGCAGGTCAGGCAGAAAAACAAAGCAAAAAAAGAACGCCAGGATGAAGGAAGCACCAAGCCCCAGCATGCACTGAGCACATGGGGGGGTCGGCAAAACTGAAGGTTAATGTGATGACCCAACTGCCCCCACATGCTTGAATGGGATGTCTGGGTTTGCTTCAAGGTGGAAGAGCAGAGGTCGATAGCCGAGAAGATCCAGTCGGAAAGGATCACACTTCCAAAACTGCTCCTTTCATCAATTTAGCTTTAAGCTCCTGTGACCCAGGCTACCCCCCCACCCCCCACCCCACCTCTGGCAAAGTGTGAGCGGCGAAGGTCAAACTGCGGGTGGAGTCAGTGTGGTCGCAGACGCCCCGCTGGTCGCACGGCCTCAGAACCTCCGGGTTTTTCAGAGGCCACCTTCCCCACGAACTGACCAGCTTACCTCCTCGGCTGGGTCTGTTGCCAGGCAACCCTAAGGCGCTTCACTGGTTGCAGCCTGGAGACAGAGGATCAGCCGATCTGCTGCAAATCAGACACGTTTCATGACTCCACTCCGCTGCCGCACACGTCTGACACCGAGAAGGAAGCCAGCAGAAATCCACTCATCCTGGCAGCAGCTGAGATTTCAACCTAACTGCATGTTTCCCGTCGCTTTTTGCTTCAACTGCGGTTCAACTGTCACTACAGGAAGATTTTTATGTCTTTGACAAGAGTTTAAGTCAATAAAATATTTTTAAAAGGCAATTAAATAAAATCCAAAAATATTTTTTGAAGAAACGGACAACCCAAAATAAGCTGGTTAGTGAGTAACTATGGTTTTAGCAGTGACGAGAGAAAACATGTAGACTAAATTCTAAGATTCTTGAATGTCCTGCATCATTTTTGATTTTCACTGAGGGTAACAGCTATGTTTTCTAACTAGTTCAAACTTTTTAAACTGAGTCAGGCGCTTTTCCTTCAAAAGCTTGGTGATCACATGATGTCCTGTTTGATCTTTTTGGGATTCTGATGGAGAGAATGGCTGGAAATCGAACTCAGGTGATTCCATGAAGCTCAAACGCTGGAAATGAGCAAGAGAAGAGAGTCTTTGTCCTCAAAATAGAAAAGAGGTTACACTCCAATAATAATTCTATTAATTAGTGAGATGATTATGAACAGGGACGGGATTGTTCTGTGTGCTACATCCAAAAAAGGATTTGTTGCTCTATGGTCTGTACAGTTGGTGTGTGGTGGGGCGATGTGAGTCTGCGAGAAAGCTGTATGGTTTCTGTCTCACATCCTCCTTTCCATCTCTGTCTGGCTGATCGGAGCTCGAGGCAGCAGGACACGGCCCAGTGGCCGGAATTTGCTCTCGGGCATTATGGAGTCTGTAGGGATGCAGAGCGTCCAGTTTCCTGCACAGGCTCTGGGGGTAACCCAACACGGCGCAGGTAATTCAATTAAACGCTGGCAGTGGGACTGCAGAGGCGGCAGCAACAAGATCTCTCCGCCATCAAACAGCAAGCGCTTCTGTCATCCTCTGAAGAACATTCAACATTTTACGCTTTTCAAAAAGTTCACAATTATTTGCACTTTAAATTTGTGTTCATGTTAATTATTTTGATTTTTTTTTTTTTTTGCCATAACACATTTTAGGACAACTTATTTGTTCAAACATTCACATTTTATGGCATTTCTGTCATATTTTTTCTCCATTTTATAGAAATTGTTACTTTTGAGGTAGTTAGCAATTAGATAGCATTTTGTTTTCTCCTCACAATTATGGGCCATTTTTGCTTTGTTAAATCTCTATAATTTTACGAGGAGGCTATGGAAGGTTTTTACGTTATGTTCAACTTCTTCAGCTCATTCAGCATTACGCAAAAAAGGCGGGAGAGTTGTGTTAATCACTGTCACTTTTTTTAAACTTCCTTTACGGCTAAGCGTAGGAACTGTCATGGCTTTTCACAGAAAATGATTTCTCTAATTATTATGATGGTGTTTGTGGTAAACTCTGCTTGAATCCGCAGCTGAAGGCTGAACGAGCACGTCACCTGCTGGGAAACACAGGGTTAGCAACATTTAGCTTAAATTGGTTGAGTTCTGCTGCTACGCTGCTTAGCAACAGCGCTTTGGAGAATGATTAAACTAACACAGACAGAAATCAATGCAGCAGATGACTTTCCATCTCGAATTCAAAACAGCAGGAATAATTCCTGGTTTCTTTTGTCCTTCCAATAAAAGCAGATCTGGTATCACAAAGGATGTTGGGTCATTTTTTTAAAGTATGAATATTTGAAAGGATTTCCAATCAAGCGCTACGTGATGAGCAGCATCGTGTGTCCTCGAGGGAGCGTTAAAACTTGCATTAGCTCCTCACATAAAGAAATGCAGATTAATGTCAATCAGAGTCATAATAATGGAAGACGGAGTATCTGCACCCGCCATCACTTATTGAACAAGCCCGCAGCAGCGCGCCTCTCACCAAGGGGGGTAGCTGCCAGTTTCCATGACCACCGTCTCCGTCACCTGTGAGATCAGACTGTCACGCAGCGGCTATCCAATGTCTGCTCCAGACTGGAGGTGGGATTACACCTGAGACAGTTACTTGGTGTTATTTTCATCCAAGCAGAGGCAGAGAAGGAAAGGAAGAACAGAAACGAGGCAGGAAACCAGAGAGCATGCTTTTAACTCTGAAGGGCGCGTGTGCTTGTCACTAAAGAACTGTTTGTCTGTTGGCGAGCAGATCTTCTGTCTCCTTGTGTGCTTGTGTTGCGCATGGATGGGAAGCCGTGAAAAGGGCATGGCGGGGTGAAGTGGTTCATGTTTGGTTGATGTAATGACAGAAGGTTACAGTATTTCATCATGCTTGGTTATAAATTCCGATCCTAACTCTTCCTCCATCTTTGCTTCTCCTTGTTTGTCATGCAGAAAGGCGTTTCATGACACTTTGCATATTACACTAAATCCATGAGGATCCCCCACATTCCTGATGTTCCCACCCCAAAAGCACTAGCATTCTTTTAAACTGTAGTTTTTGTACATTTGCGGAAATATACATTTGTTTTTTTTTTTGTTTGTTTGTTTGTTTTTTTGTGGTTTTTCTGTGTGTTTCTGATCCATCAGTCATTCTACTTCTTCTTCTTCTGAAAGCGCCTGAACTGGTTCTGGATGGCGAGAGCAGCCTTTTCCGTCTCCGGCGCCTCCAGGTCGATGTCAATCTCTTCCTCCGGCTCCTGCGGCTTCGCTGCTGACGCCTTTTCTGCACAGACGCATGGAGAAACACAGCAGGCTGTAAAAACACCCAACTGGATCCAAGACAACAATGAAGGCCATCCCATAAAGGAGGTTTCAAATGCTGCTGGACCAGTCAACACGCGAACACTTGTTATCAGTTTGTGCCAAAGTTCTCTGACAGGGGAAAAAAATTAAATGGAAATGTTTTTTATTCTTTAATGGAAGAAAAAATTGTGAAAAAAATGTAGTATGAGAAATGTAGTATGAGAAAAAGTAAAAACAAAGAGAGAAAAGTCACAATTTTACAAGACTAAAGTCATAATATGAGAAAAGTTCTAATTTTACATGGAAAAATCCATGCTTTATCCAAAAAAAGTTTGTTGTGTGTGCCTCCATTCAGATTATCTGCTTAGTGAGGCAGAATCCAAATTCCTCCCCGACCCCTCCAATTGAAAGGGCATTGTTTTTTTTAAGAGAAAGAAAAGGGACTTCCAGCTCTTTTAAGAGTAAATTAAATAAAACCTTTTAAAGTGGACATTTTTCTTGTCATTTCTGGATATTCTGGGTCCCTGCAAATCCAAATAATAGATTAAACAGAGTGGAAAATGACGGTTGAATGAAACGCAGCAGCACTGTTAAACCTTTATTTATCCGGGTAGGTCGACTGACAACAATTTCTCATTTACAACGACGACCTGAGTCGTGTTGAAAACACTGATTACAATACAGACATGCACAGTCGGAGCTTCACAACAGGAAGTTAGAGTTTGAAAACTTTGATTTGATTCTCTTCCGGCAGCTTTATTTCTGGAAATGCAAAAGAACTGCAATAATTTCAGTTCATCATAGATGTATAAAAAACAATGGAACACCTTATGAAGGAGTTGTTTATGAATGACTTGCACCATACAGAAGAAACAAAAAGTCATGAGGAATTTCTCTCAGAAAAATGTGTTCATTGCATTTCTTGGAGTTCATGTACAAAAACAACTAAATTCTGGTTATATAAAAACAACAGATAAGTTTGTTTACAAAGTTATTAAGAAATTCCTGTGATTTTATGGCGTTAATACATGTGGGGCTAAACATGATTAGTTTAATTTAAATTCCTTCTCTTTTTTTTATCTGAATTAATTTGATGTTTTGATGCTGCTGACTTCCCCGTCATGTGTGGAAGCTAATGCCAAAAGTCCCCCCTGTGCACAGTGTATGTGAGCGTTACAGAAATTTGACACAAGCCTGCACAATGAGGCCTGAACTTATATAAGTCTATAGCTTCAGCTGAAGCTGCAGCATGACTCAGAACATCATGAATAGCCCCATTAGCTCTACATTGGGTCCTGAACAGGATGGATCTACAGCAGATGTTTTCAGCAGATGAGCTAGAAAAGCCTCATCCACTATTTATTTTAGGAGCTGAGAGTCCAATGCCTCTGCAGTCTGAGGACAAAAAGGAGGACCGCAGGAAACTAGAAAATGTGGATGGTGAGCCATGGAGGTTCTGGACCGGAGGTTCTGCGTCTTTACGAGGGGCCACAGCTCAATGCTGAGCTGACAGATTGGAAGCTTTCCAACACTGGAATTGCTTATTGATGAGGAATGCAAAAGAAAACCAAGACGCCAGCATCTCTCGGCTGACTAGGCAGCTAATACTTCCCGAACGCGGATGCTTTGCTCAGGAGAATGGTGGATTCTTGCAGCAAACTAGATGAACCACGGAAGGTCAAAAGTAAAAGGGATTGTTTTACAAAGGTCGTTTTTGACAGCTGACACTGCCAAAACTGAACAAAGCATGCAAGAGAAATGAACTAAATTGTTCAAGAATCAGAATTTGAACTTGACAGAATTTGACAAAAACTTTTAAAAGTTGAGCAGAGATGAAAAAGCCCACTGTCTGTTGGCTTGTTAAAAGTTTCCGGAAAATCTTAAAGAGGACAAACTGCTTTTAGGGTTTCAAATTCCACTCCAATCATCTTTTGATCTATTCTTAAAGCATTCCCAGCGGTCTTTTCATAATGATTTTGCTGTTTTTAACCAAAATCAAAAACCTGTGTGGTAGGGCTGCAGAGCGGCAGGTGTTTATTAGAAACTGAGTTGTGGGCAGGACTGTTGACACAGAGTAAGCCTGTCCCCACTTCCTATCATCAGTCTGCTTACAACCCCTCATACCCACAACCTAACATTAGTAGCGCAGCAAAAATGGAAAGCAATATTGGAACTATATAGCTGTACAGTTCTGATCCAGATTCCAGCTTGGATAAGGAAAACAAAGACGTAAATGGATTTATTTATCTGCAATGGAGCAGAGCAGGGAGCCTGTGGTCTGTTGCTTGTAGCGTCTATGTCACACCTTCAATCTTTTTCAAACTGAATTTTTATTGCTTCTCATTCAAAGCTGTTTGAATAAAGAAATACTCAGAAATGAAAAATGAAGCATATTTTTCTTTATATACGTCCATCATCAGAAAAATGCTACAATAACATGTTAAAAACAAGATTTTCATTGGAGTGGGTCTTTAAAACTTTTCCAGATCGTGTTATTCAAGAAACAGAAATGGGCTAACGAAGACTTCATACTAGAAGGTTTGAAACAGCTGACAGGATTACAAAAGTCTTGAGGAGAGCATGCAAACGCATGGAAAGATTTCCAACTTCTCTCGTACCTTTGTTGTCAGCTGCAGTCGTCTGGCTGCTGTTGTCGGAGTTTGTGGATGCCAGCTGTGGAGACAGAGGAACAGCACTTTAACCATCACCGATTTATGCTTCCAGCTGCTTTCAGTCTGTTGTGATTTGAGTTGTGAAACTGACGGAACATCTCCATTTCCTTCAGGTTTGTCTGCATCAAATATTTGTCACCGTTTGAGTTCATGTTTGTTCTGCAAGAGACCAGACATTGGTAAACTTTATTTAATTGATGTCCAAATAATTTAATCGACATTGGAAACAGTAAAAATTATCTAATGCTATGGTCACATATCCCAAAATGCCACAGACAGTATTTGTAATCAGGAGGCGGTAGTCACATTTTTACACACTGGCGAACTGCGATGGCCGTGGAGGTTTTAAGAAAAAGTTAAACTTTTACAGCGACCAGAGCATTTTTCTTTAAAAGTTGACATCAGTCAGTGGCCGCCTGGGCACATTTTGAGGTTGCGCGGTGGCAGTCTAGTGACAGGCGGGTACCAGGAAGCCAGAAAGGCGAGCTGGCAGCCAGTGGCCCCTGGTATGGAAGGCCGCCTTTGGGAGACATTTACACACCATCCAATCAGAGTGGCTTCCAGCCGGCGACCCGTCCTGTGGCTACCACTGTTGCCCAATTTTGTAATGACTGACTGACGCCTGACTGCCACCGCCTATGACCACGCTAACGATTCTCAAGAAGTTGTGTGGCGGTGTGAAATCTTGAAGATGCTGCCTCTGCCTCTCCTATAAGTTGTATTCGTGACTGTAGCTTTAATCAGACGTCATTATAACTTTGAACAGAACTGAAAGTCAAACTACAAAGATAAGAATGACTAAACTAAAACCAAAGAAACAGAGCTCTGCATCGTGAAAAACCTAAAATGTGACAACTCCTCATCTTCTTGTGAGGTTATGATGAAAGAGAAAGTGGAAGTGACAGGGATGGATGGGGGGAAATGGATGCAGACATTTGATGATAGGAGATTTGACAGCGGGCATAGAAAGAAATGTCTTCAAATATGTTGGAGTTTGTGAAATGATGGCTTGTATCTGCATAATTCTGTCCTTAGTGCCCTTTAAAATCCACACATCGCATGGCCCGTGCATAAATTCTCCAGTAGGGCGTGAATGAGTTAGCTAAGAGAGACTCGTCACTGTAGTTGTGCCAATAGTTCAGTCTTCACGAGCTTCTGCATGTGTGCATTTGTGCTGAACGCATGAGTGCTCCAGCTTTGATCTGTGTGGGAGTCTTTCTGCCTTCATGTGGTGCATGCGTGCACACACAGACAGGAGAAAGGCCATGAAGGCGCCACCAAAGTAAGGTAAACGTTCAAAGGAGAGGAAAACCGATGTTCAGAGGTTGTGCTTGAAGGCATCAAAGACGCGAGCAAAGGAGGAGAGAGGAACCAAGTGTTGGAAGAGAAGAAATTCAAGTGACAGGCGAGTCGGGCAGACATGGAGAAAACTCAAAACACAAAGAGTAACCTAGAAAATCTGAACGCAAAACAAGGCAAGACAAAGATACAGTATAACAAGGAGCTACTGAACCCGGTGAAGCGGGGACACCGACAATGGTTTCAGTTCAAAATGGGGGAAAACGAATAAATATGCCCCCTAATTTGATTTGATTTTATACACTCAAACTCACATTTAAGGTTGCTTTGAAAAAAAAAAAAGGCCGGTTCGCCTGCTCACCCCAGGATGGTTTGTTACACCATCAAGTTTGTTCTCTTTAATTCCAAAACATGGCAACTGGGCTGGAACTAAATTTGCATCAACTTCAACTTCAAATCGTATTATTTGTTTCAAATTGTGCAGGAGATGGGGTGTGACAACAGGAACTGGGCGAATTCCAACAATTGACTGCCATGTTTGTTACACCTATGTCTTCATTTTATATTGTAAAGTTGGGTTTTATTGACATCAAACATCAGTGATAACTGCTGAAAAAAATTAGCCTCAAATAAGTCTGAAACAAAGTGTCACATGACCCCAGGGTTCGCTGGTTGAGATGCGTAATGCTACTTTCACAACAGGCATATGACGCACACTCTTCAACGCACGTTTAGCCCATGGTGTTCACACTGGACGAGTAGGAGGGGCTTCTTCTTCTTCGCTGTCTTTTTCTTCTGTTTTCAAGCTCATGTTCGAAAACCTATAGCTGGAAAAGGCTTAATGCTAAATAGTGGTGCAAAATTGCTCCAAACATTTTCTTTCACAGATCTATTCAGAATCAGAACCAGAATCAGCTTTATTGGCCAAGTATGAGTGCACGTTCTAGGAATTTGGCTTTGGTGTCTTCTGAATAAAAAAAGTCTTGCTGCCACATAAAACGCAATTATTAAGTTCTCCTCCATGTTCAATTTTGGCACTTTCTCAAACTAAAGAGGACGTCATCTATCCGTCACTACCAAATCAGACTCCCTCAATTGTCCAAAGTTCAACCTTTGAATTTGCATTCAAAGGCAGCGCATTTTTTTACATAGAGCCCGATACCGGTTGTATTAACTTGCGTAGCGAAGCGTGAACTTGAGAGTTTTACATCTGGAAGCCTGAAGCACATATTTAGATGCGTTCACATAAACTTTTCATTCAAAGCGGTTGCTTGAATGGGTGTTGCTAAGGGTGGTGTCAACGTAGCTTGAGAATTAAAGGTTTCCAAAAACACCAAAAAAAAAGATGATAGATGTTTTTTTGTTGTCAAAGATGGATGACAGCAATAAAGAGGTCAAAATATACTCCAATGCTAAAAAGGACACACCAGATTAAAGGATGACACATTGGATGACGCTCGTTCATTCCAGTGTGTAGATTACATACAGAAATCTGAAATGTTACGGACGGGGGTCGTCACCTCATTGCTGCAGAACGGGATTGGATGTCAGATAAGTGGCTGAGGCGGGGAGCTGATTACACGGCCGATAAGACTCACTGATCTTATTTGATGTCAATCAATTGCTTTTCTTTACTAAGGGTGTATTCAGACTGGACACATTTGGTTCCCTTCAAGTGAAGCAGAGATTGTTTCCCTCAATAATCCAAAACAAATTTTAAATCTAAATCCAGCAAAGCGAACCCTGGTCCAGGTCCAGGAACCACTCTCTGACCCATCTTTCGAGGTGGTCTTGGTTCGTTTTCAATCGGACTGAGCTTCGATTGCTCTGAGCTTCCTCAGTCTGAATAGGCTCTGTGCCCGGAGCGGAACAACTGGACCAAAACGGCCACCGTAGCCGGGCATTACGGGATGTAAACAGAGTAACAGCATTGATGAGACACAGAAACTCATTAAAATGTGATCGAATGAATGCAGGCTCATCAAAACAACCTTTAACGTAATGCACACTGCTTCTCACTGTTTTCCCGACAATCGACGTTCAAAATTAGTCAGCGAAACATAAAGTTTGAATGAATTAACTATATTGACAAGGAATACAAAGCGGGGACTTCCATTGCTCTTTCTCGCTTTGCTTTTCCCGGCCCTCATTATTCCAGGCAAATGACTACAGAAATTTTTAGTCACATGATTTGATTCGAACTCGAAATGTCCAGTTGAAAGGCATTCTGAATACGGACCAAACGCAAAGTTCAGGGCTCCATTTGAACCAAAGTAAGCGGACTTGGACCAGACCAACTGACTTTTCCAGTCTGAATGCACCCTTAAGCAGCGATTTTCATTGATGACTTAACCTCTTAAAGCATCCATTTATTTCCAGCTATAAAAAAAATCACATATATTTTAGCTTTCAAATAGATACTAATTTAAGATCATCTTGGAGCTGAAGTTCTGTGATGCATATTTGCATTAAAAGGCATCAAGGGGTTAACAACAATGAGTGTCTTGCAGAAGAATTTAGAACTTGAACACACATCCAACACTAAAAAGATCGAATCTAAGATAAAGTACAAATTCACCCAGAATCCAAAAAAAAAGAAAAATGAGGAAATTAGAGGAAAATTTAAACACTTTCATTTGTTTTTCTATATTTTTATTGCAGAGTAAATAAACTCTAGATAAAATATATAAAACAGCAGAAAAAAAGAAAATAAATGCAGGTGTACCTGCTTTACTCTGTTCTTTTTGCTTTTGTTTGTTCAGATGAAAATCTGAAAGCCTCAGATGTTCATTTAGGTCAGCCCCCCTCCCCCCAGCACCGCCACCACACAGACTGCTTATGCTGATGGTCTTTTTCTTATTCCTAAGTCATTTTTAGATTGTGTACAGGCTGAGGCTTTCAGCCAGCATGTGCCTGGGTGGCAACAGAAACCTGGATGGAGTCAACGACAAAGCCTTGAAAGACCCTACCATCTCCCTACCACCACCACTCTACGAGGCTGCAGTGAAACTCATCCTGCCTGAAGATGCTCAAAAATTCATGATGGGCGCCTTAAAACCATCTCGAGACATTCTCAGCCTGGTTTAAAAAAAGCACTTTGAAAAGACCTGCTTGGTATTTTGGGAACAATTAAGTCCCCCCTAACAAAAGACGAAAAACCCTATAAAAACCTTTCTTATTAGACCTCTGATCACACAGAAGCCTAATTCCATCTGTATTTATATTTCTTTCAGCTTTACAAACTGTTTTAGTGGATGATCAGGTGGAGGAGCAGGAGTTTGTCCTGAAACTCTGAAGTCGTGGTTGTGGTACCCGCTCTGAAACGGCTACCAGATCGTACCCCTACATGTGCGAATATTACATCACTTCCTCTTTTGGCCAAAACTTAAGTAATTTGAACTTGATTTATTTTTTTTGTACGTTTGTTGTTCCAAGATTGTAAAGTTGTAATTGATTAATAATAAAATCAATTATAAGAGGTTAATATTGGTTTTAACATCCAGAGACATACTCTGACTGTAAATTGCTTTAGTGGAAGTAGACACATTTTTGCGCATGGAAGGACCGACTGGCAGTTGTTACAGATCAGGTAGCGACAGTGTTGTTGGAAAAGAGGAAAGTGTGAAGTTAACACACTGACTATGATACCATTATTATGAGATCATAAACCTACAAGAAATCTTCTTGTCTGCGACCCACATGAAAAAAAAAACAGCACAAAGTTTACAGGGTTTTTTGGCTTTTGGAGAATTTGTTTACCTTGATTTTGCCTTTTCTTCACTTGTATTTCTTGGAACCCACATCCCTTTTGACCCGAACACATCTACGTTACAGCTATTAACAGCAACATTTATGGGCATCAGCGTCAACATGTGCAAGTATGTTTAAAAATGTTTGGAGAAGATACTACTTTTGTGACAGAATGATAAAAAATAATTAAAAGTGTGACTTCTGATCTCCTCGAACTCAAGGACTTTTACATTCAGAGCTGAAAGAAACTAATTTTCCTTTCTCTTCCTTCGCCTTGACTTCCTTAGACCTGAAAGATCTACCATTCACTTGTTACCAGATAAATCTTGTTTTTCATGCTTTTAGTTTGTGAGAAAATATATTTAAAAATTGCTGTAAATTTTGTATGTTTTTTTTTTTTTTTCCTGCTGACTGCTGAAAGACTTCAGCTTATTAAAAAACCTTTGCCAGTGTTTTACTCATTTTTGGAGCACGACTACAGTCATTTTATTGAAAGCAAAATTTTTTTCTTTATCATTCAAATTTGCTTTTCAGAGAAACTGCAGGATTGTTTGGGGTCACACTGGCAACGTGTCCAAAGAGAAATCGAACGTCATACTTGTTGAATGGATGCACATGTTGTGGATGTTCTGTTCAGAAGGATCCTATTTGGTTATTTCCATATGAAAGCTCCATGCAGAACTATACAGAGCATGCTCAGATTAAATCCCACTCTTTATGCCTTGTCCAGATTATCCCTTTATTCAATCCCAGCACTCTGATTTGATGAGTGGATTACTGCAATTTAAAACACACTTGCTGAACATATGTTCCAAATGATTACCATATTTTTCTGACTATGAGTCACTGTGAATTATAAGTCGCAACAGCCAAAAAAAACAAAACAATAAATGCATAGTAAAGAAGAAAACATTCTTTACCTGTCACACTGGAGTATAAATTACACCAGGGTAAATCGCACTGGAGCAAAAGTTGCACTGGAGTATAAATTGCACTGGAGTAAGTTGCACTGGAGCATAAGTTCCACTAGAGTAAGTTG